>JAHDVF020001288.1:0-255000 GCA_022606425.2 Lepidostoma basale
TGATTTAATCGGTAACGCAAGAAGAAGAACATCATCCCAAATAAAGTAGAAGAAAAACAAGCGGAATATAGCTGAATATTTACTTTACATTATTCATTTTAAAATATGTATTTTGGAAAGTACCAAGCATAACATTTGATACGCCCTAAGGCAAAACACGCTACAATTTCATTATATCATAATCAAATGATTTTACCG
Organism: Lepidostoma basale; assembly: GCA_022606425.2. Lineage (NCBI taxonomy): Eukaryota > Metazoa > Arthropoda > Insecta > Trichoptera > Lepidostomatidae > Lepidostoma > Lepidostoma basale. Next base: position 199 of record JAHDVF020001288.1, read on the forward strand.
AAATCTCTTGATGGAAGTTCATTTTAAATAATAATTAAGAAAACGATTCTAATTTTAGCTTTATTTCAGCAGCTAACGGTTTCGACAGGCTCGCTGACATCGATAGACTGGTGACACTATTGCAAACTGAGTCCTTTATATTTAAACATATTTGATAATGTCCATGTCACTCGGATAAATATGATGAAACTTATAGTAAACCGGCGTTATTAAATGTGTCACCGTCACCGTACCGATGGGTAGGCAGAGACATCTGACACACGCTTCAATATCAATATCCTTGTCAATTTTATTATTTGTTCACACATAATTTAAAAACTGGATTCACTGGTTAAGGGATGGCAACCCCTACAAAAAAGCCTCCGGAGAAGGCAACGGGAAACCAATCTTTATAGCATTCTCCATGTCATCATTTTGAAGGGGAATCATGCCATGCCCCGAATCCCGGGCGACTCTTGAAGAGCTGCAGGGCAGAGATGCTTACTCTCAAATGATTGTCAACGTCGGGGGGACCTAACGTGACACCAAGAGAATGATTAAAAATAAACTCTAACTGCAATTAATAAACCCAGTGAGTTTTTTATACGTACAAAATGAATAGTTATTTAAGGACTTTTTAGAATATTCCCATAATTAATACAAATGAAAACGTCTGTTTTCTAAAAGTTTTACTATATTTTTTAGGAATGTCATATTTCGCCTTGCTTATAAATTATCAAACGCTACGTGTTATTCCCATAAAATATTATGAATCTTTTTGTTAAGGATTAATTGTATCTCAATAGAGACGAAGATGTAAATTTTTTGGAAACAGAATATGGTAGTCGAGGCGTTTACAGGACTTATGACATGTCATTCATTAATAAAGAGTTTCTGCTTAATGCTTACAAATAATCTTAATAGATGGGGCTAGTGTAGATTGACCTGTAAAATGTGAATTTATTTAAAATAGTAGCATATATACAAGTTCCAAAAATTTGTCAGACGTGGTAGTCGTAAGAAGGGCAGAATGGGAAATGTTGTCAACATCAAGTGATCGCTTAACCCAACCAATGACAGGTCATAAGTCCTGTAAACGCCTCGACTACCATATTCTGTTTCCAAAAAAAAAATACATCTTCTTCTCTATTCAGATACAATTAATCCTAAAAAAATGATGGGTAAAAACCCGCGATGGGTAAAATCCAGTATTTGTATACATTCAAAAAAAAAATTGTATAAATCTTTTTGAAAACAAACGTTTTCACTCGTATTAATTGAGTGCCAAACCTATTTCGCCAAAATATTCTAAAATATCAAAAGAAATGTCTATTTTTATAGATAAATTATATTTACAAGAAAACAATGTGCCATTTCTGTAAAAATACACAAATTTTCATATTTCTTTCAACATTCTCTTCACTAGGTTTCACACCATGATAATAAAAATACAGAAATTGAATACTATTAATCTATCTACAAGCGCGACGGCGCTCTTCGGTACTCTAACGGTTAATATATTATAGATTTTTACATGATTGTTCAAAATATAATAATCAATATACAATTTTCCGTCTTCCAAAAAAAAATTCAATATTCTCTCAAAGTATTCAATAAAAATACTACTGGCTTACATTTAAATTATTTAAAATTAATATAGCTTGCATCTAACAATATTAACAAATGCATTTGATTATTTTGCACTTCGGGACGTCTTTTTCAATTTTTCGGAATTGAACAAAAGGTATGAACATCATTTTAATAAATCTTGTATCAACATGTTCTGTATGTGGGCTCACACAATGATAATATTATATCACAAATATAAATACAATAGATGGTGTATTACTGTATTGGACTGTTTCTTCGAAAGGTGGGGGAATTACTATCAATCCCAATTTTCCCATGTTCTAAATGTAAAATTGCCTTCCAAACCTCCCCTGCCTGCATTTGTCTCCTCTGATACTCATCTGACCTCCTGCTGTTATGTATCCATGTAATAGTTTCCAGTATCTCTGTGTTGTTTTAATTTTTTCTTTTATTTCATCTGTTTATGAAATAAATTAACATTACGGCGGGACATAGAGGAAATGGGTAGTTTTAAATGTGGTCTGGGTCTCTCTTGTATTTCTTTAACATGTGGTCAATTGAGTTTCCACTGCCAATTTAAAGTTGATTTTCTTAAAACCTATGGACCCTAATATTATAAAAAAAAAATGTAATCCTCCATTGAAGTGTTCTCAATATTTCGTAATAAAAAAAAGCAAAAAATTACTTCCTTCATCCCAAAAAAAAAAATTTTTTAAGACTGCCCTCACCTTCATTCGTGTTAAGGTAGAATTTGTTTTGCTAATATTTACAACTTTATCAAAAGTGACAAATACTTACTCGCTGTTTTGAACGTATTATAAATTATATGTTTGGCCTTTTCTCATAGGTACGTAATAATACCGACTGTGGACGGAAACGCAGCACGCAACTTAATAATATCAGAACTGTGAAAATATTAACACTTTACCAAAAGGGACAAATATTAATACGTACTCGTTGTCTTGAACGTACTATACATTTTGCCTAGGTGCCTTTATCATACGTAAAATTATAGCGCCACGGCGCGGCGGGGCGAGACAAGTTCATACTTGGTGTCAGTTGTTCATATGCTGTCTCGCATTCTATATCAGAAATCGCATGGTTCCAGAAAAAAAAAAATAATGATATTTTTTTCAAATAATCCATGTATGTTATAGATATCGATCTATTCCTAATGAAATTCCCTACAAGATGACATAATTAAATTTTGATTCATCGAGTCATATGCTCGATATTTAGATAAAGTTAGCGGTAAACTGAATTGACCACATGGGAGCAAGCGTTTTGTTTTGAACACGGTACCTTAAGGGTTAATCACAGTATCACAGTCCCGCATAGACGAGGGACGGGCATAGCGATTGATAGAGCGAAGCTGACGAAAGGCGACAGCAACAGCTTCAGGAAAGCGGTGAGACTCCTCTAAGTCCCTATGAATTTTTAAAAAATCCCAAATTATCTTTCAGTCTTCTTATTACACCAGAAAGGTCCCATAAAATTTATTAAAAAATAGTCTACTATTATAATTTAAAAGTTCTTTTATAATTCCTTGATAATAATTAAGTTACAAAATAATACATTTATGGGGATACCGCATGAAATAAAACACTGTCAATATAATCTTAAAGTGTATCTAAATAAAAAATAATAAATCCGCACCTAAAGAACGGTTGTTACATTTAGATATCCCCAACTGATTTCTTACTTGGAATACTTGATTATAAATCATTGATTATGAGTCACACCATACGTTTAGGTGTTTATTTTTTTCAACTGGTTCGTAGTCGAATACATAACTCAGACATTTGAATTATGACAATGGACATTCAAATGACATGACTTTGTTTGTCCCCGATAATTATCAATGGCAACATAGATTATTTTGTTTTCTACTGTATAGAACTAATCTACCCAAGGCAATGCCTGTGGGCACAGCAATAATTATTCAAAACATTAAGGTAGTGCGGTCATTTTTTACATGAGTGAAATTGCACTCATAAAGCTTCTGTCTCTATTTATACATTTAATTAAATGACTTAAGTTTTTATAAACGTTTTGAATTAATGAAATGGCATGCTTATTAATAAAACAAACAAACAACCCATCACGGCGTTTCCCCAAAGGGGTAGGCAGAGAGAATGGACCGCCACACTTCTCTATCCTGGCACACCTCTCTAGCTTCCTCCACATTCATACAGCGAGTCATACACGCACTTCGATTCTTCCGACTTCTAACATGACCAACATTTAAAATTTGATTAATTTGGTAATGCCATGTTTTCCTCGGTCTGCCTCGACTCCGTACTCCATTTACATATGACAGAACCAACGCAGCGATCCTATCATAATTTTGGATACATGATATGACTTTCTTATCTCTAAACTTTTGGGGTTCATAAAATTTCTTACTTTTTAATTATCTTTTTGGATTCACCTGCATTTTTTCTAATTGTTTAATAAATTTAATAGATTTTATAAGTGATTTAATACTGAAACGCTGTTATTATACGCATCACAATTTATTTATTATTTTTATAAGATTGGCGCAACAGCTGTTTTACCAACAAATTTCGGCATCATCAGGTGTTGTAATACCTGATGATGCCGATATACGCACTTCTTCACTTACCCAAAGCTGGGGCTATGCAGCTTCGAGTTACACACAAAAACTCCAAATCCCGCAAAATAAGGCTATCCGTTTATCGCTTGGTGCGCCTTCATGGACCAGGATCACGCAACTGCGCCTAGAATCGGCAATCTCGATGGTAGATGAATCCATTATAAATGCCGAACGTTTTTACAAAGGAGTCTCTTCACATCCTAACCCTACAATAAAATACCTATCTAATTGCGACCCAAACACCTCCAGCCGCCACAAGCGCCCAAAATCGATCCTCCTTCAGAGGAACACTCCGGGCCACACAAATCATGCCCCCGCATAAACCCACAACCCACCAAACCACCTTCCAGCAATGTTTCCATTGGATGTAAGAGGAATAGCCACAAGAGCTGGAACCTCTGTAAGCCAGAAGATCCAAGTCCAAGCTACATGTACTTATATCAAAGTGCCCTTAGATATACGAGTACGTAAATGTAATTATAATACCTTCTGTCCGTGAAAATATAACCGTTTGAATATTTAAACATAGTACAGGCGTTAAAATCTGTTAAAATATGTTAAACTGACTACATTCATGATAAAAGTTGTTTAAATATTTATTTTGTATATATTATAATATATAATATTTTAACTAGACTGATGAAGGGCTTTTATGTCCTGAAACATGTTTGTGATTGATATTAATTTATTTGTATTTAAAAATAATGTGAAAAAATAATACCTATTGTATATAACTAAAATATGTAAATATAAGCGCGGAATTTTAGCATATATACAAGTTCCAAAAAATTGTCAGATGTGGTGGTCATAAGAAGGGCGGAATGGGGAATGTTGTTAAACATAAAGCGATCCCTCATCCAACCAATGATAGGTCATAAGTCCTGTAAGCGCCTCGGCCACCATATTCTGTTCCCAGAAAACAATTTACATCTTCGTCTCTATTGAGATACAATTAATCCTTATAAAATATACCTATTGTTTTGTTTCCGCAACACAAATTAATGGTGAATATAGAAAAAAATACTAATACAAATTTATTTATCTGTGGTCTTCGTTGTTAATAAGTTTGAGGTGTTGTGAAAATCACCAAAGCAATAAATTACTAATTTGTGAAAGATTCAATGGTTCCCTCGGCTCTGGAGTGGAGATGAATGCGACGGTGATTCAGTGTATCACGAATAAATAAAAATATATCTACGAAATTGTCTTCTCCCGATGTAATCAAATGATGTCATATAAATTATTTCACTAAGGTGTACATTAATTAACCAAGGATCACTCATCTGATCACGTCCACGAAATCAACCATTCCCTTCGGGATTTAACTCTTTGGGTACAATATGCCCATATATCGGCACAGTACTCTCTTTTTCTTAAGCACATCCACATCGTAATAATTAAAAATGCAGTCCGCGAACGATGAAATAAGGAAATAAGTATCCGCCAGAACCAACCTGCCTCTGGTGGCACCGGTGGGAAGATCAAATAAACTGCTGAACGCGGTCTCCTCGGAGACCGACGTCTTTCATATTAGTGAATGTACGTTCAGAAGGCAAATACTCTTGATTTTGGAGAGTATATTGTCTTCCTAATGTCGAACCATCTCTCATGCGTTTCTGGACTGTTGTAATGTCTATTGATGAAATAAATTGATTATTTGAAAGTAAAATGAAAATAAAATGATCATAGGACACATGGAATGAATGAATGAAAAAATAATGGTTCAATAGTTGTGTGAATGGATAAAGAAGCCGAGGATGGCCAAGAATGATATGACATGACCAAACCAATAAAACACTGAAAGGCGGCCACATTTAAAGTCGGAAAAATCGACGAGCATGCGTGTTAGGATGTATAAATGAATGGTCGAGAAGTATATCAGGATAGAGCAGTGTGGTGATCCATTATTATTATTTTATTATTTATGATAATTAATTTTTAAGTGTGCCTATTTGTAAAATCATTTACTCCAAGAGCCTGCTTGGAAAAGAGTCGCTATCCTCCGGGGAAACGACGTGATGGTTAATTATTTAGTCCGCGAATATCAAATCGTCACATAAACCATATGGAACTAAAGAAAACGGGTCAAATAGTAGTCTGCTATTATAAAATAGTATGGTGATGAATTTATTATAATACTAGCTGACCCGGCAACGCTTCGCTATTGCTATATTAGAGTATATAAATACTCGTACACCCAATATATATTAAAGAAATACAATGAAAGTTCAATATCAATTATTTTATTGGATAAAATGACATGTGTATAGGTGCAAGAATGTGTGTATCCTAATTCAGTTCATATCTTTAAAACATTTGTTTAATCCAAGCAAACTTGCTGTGAACTTGAATAATACTAATGTGAATTGAACAATTGAAGGCTGGGCATTACCAAGGTGGCAAGTTTGCAAAAAGTCTGAAATGAGTTTTTGATGCCAATTGGTCTTAAACATAGCTGTGCAAAAGCGCGTTATGATTTAATAATATAGTGTAGTTCAAACGTTACCCTAAAGATGCCACCCAAAAAAAGTTTATATATATCTTTTTCAGCTTTATGTTTAAACCATTAAACGTCCAGTCTTAATTTTTTCCTCAATATTTTAAGTGAAATTAAAAAAACAAATAAATATACTATATCACATTTGCATAAAACATTCATACATATACAATTCATATCCGTTCACTCCTGGGCGTAGGCCTCCTCCATCTGCTTCAATGTCTGTCGATCCTGGGCAACACGCATCCAATGTCGTCCCTCCATCGAAGTTGAGGACGTCCTGGGTTTCGGGTTGCACTTCATCTACGCATATATCGAGGTGTGGGATCCATCCTCTGCACACGCGCATTCCATTATCTTCTGGGTTGTCTGCCTCATCTCATGACATCTTTCAGCTTGCAGATTTCACCGTTTCATGTTACCTAGAAATAAAAGGAAAAATATTAAATTAATATAGTGTAGTTCAAATGTTACCCTAAAGATGCCACCCAAAAAAAAGTTAATATATATCTTTTTCAGCTTAATGTTTAAACCATTAAACGTCCAGTCTTAATTTTTTTCCTTAATATTTTAAGTGAAATTAAAAAAACAAATAAATATACTATATCACATTTGCATGAAACATTCATACATATACCATTCAAGGTCATAATAATGCTCTTAGAAATACAATGTTTAGAGAAACAAAACCCTTGATTTTGATGTCCATTAGATGAAGCTAATAATGCACATTCACTTAACCAATGACGAAATTTGTAAATTTGTGTGATGTCTGGAAATATACATTGAATCAATTCTCCTTTGGAGTGTGATTCTACAGAAATCAGTTGATAATTTAAAGCATTCATTCCATACAATGAACTTTCATTGTTGCAGAATTTTACCCATTCCAGAAATATTTAAAATGTTGCATGTAGGTGTTTCAATGTTTTGTATCATCATCATCATGAGCCTATATCCGTTCACTCCTGGGCGTAGGCCTCCTCCATCTGATTCAATGTCTGTCGATCCTGGGCAAAACGCATCCAATGTCGTCCCTCCATCGAAGTTGAGGACGTCCTGGGTTTCGGGTTGCAGTTCATCTATCATCAGGGCTGCGAGCGGCATGCCATTTTAGCGCTGCCACTCTTCCGATGATGTCCGACACTCCTGTTCTGCCTCTAATAGTGGAATTAAACCAATTAATCCAACCTGTACATACCATTTCAAAATTAGTTCATAAATATAACAATCGGGTGTGGGATCCATACATGCCAGTATCTTGCGTTGCGTGCCCCATCTCACGACATCTTCCACCTTGGAGATATCGTGGATAGCCGTGTTCCTCACCCTATCTCAAAGAGTCTTTCCTGGTATCATCCTTAGCGTCGGCATCTCTGCAAAAATCAAATAATTATATTAAAATGAGCAGTATATTTAAAAAAAAAACACTCGATCATTGTAAGATTGGCGTGGGAACATCAGACCATTTGGAAATGTTATATTAGTGGATTTTTCCAACTGAGGCAGCTAATGCTGTATGTAAGGATATGTTTACCTATCACAGCATAACAGAGAAAAACTAAAACAGCTGAAGTAAATCGTCTAATCCAAAAGATATTATAGGTTATCGCCCTGCCAGAACAATTTTACATTAAAATAACTAACTAACTAACTAACCATCACGCCGTTTCCCCGAAAGGGTAGACAGAAAGAATGGACTGCAACATTTTAATCGATGCTGCACTCCATTCTTCTCTTTTCGCCAACGCGAGAGACGCGGTGTGATGGGTTGCGAACCTCATCGCCACCAATAGGCATCTCCCGCGCACACTTCAATCATTCAACGTCTACATAATAAATCTAAAACAAATTATACAAAATACAATGATATAAAATTAAATAACACATAAAAATAATTTAACACATAATGTTCTTTTAGATGGTGCACTTGTCGTCAGCTGGACGATCCGGACATTTGTGTTTATTTAATTTTTTATTCCACTGTTTTAATTTTAATTAGGCACTTAAAACAATCCAACACCAGCAAAAACTTGAAAATTTGATTGAAGAATTTATTCAAATTGTCATTGGAACAAATGAAAAATTTATTTTTACACCTGTCAAAATTCTTTTTATAAACGAAAAAACTTGTATTATTTTAACATCAGAAGAGTGAAAACGTATTTCGTGTCACAAATAACTATCACAAAGTGCGGCAACAATCAAATTGACCAAAACAATTCACTTATACAGGAAATATCTCCAAATTGACAGGAGCACCACATGAATCAAATATTTTTTTTTAAATCAGAACCAGAACCAGATTCCTTGCAGGATTTGCGAATTTATTCGTTGGGTATCCTATCTCTAACGGTTCTCCCCACAATAAAATAACATTATTAAAATAGATTATACCAATTCATAGAATTGTTACTTAGAATTTAACGTTTTTCCATGTATTCATAACATAACCTAAAATAATACGTAAGTAAAACGATAGGTATGTAATTTCATTTCTATCTATATAAATTCGATATAATTTAGAACTAAAACTTTGAAATATGTAATGCGGAAATATAATCTGTATTCATTTCAACGGCAAAATAGAATAAACTGAAGATATATATGAATTAGAAATATAAATATTTTACTTACGAAACTAACACGCAATTCAAATTTGACATTTCAGAGATAGGGATGGGCAATCCGCTCACGAGTCGACTCAAAGATTCGAATCGTTTTGGTGAGCGGGTGAGCGATGATCCATAAAAAAAAGAGCGGCAGCTCAATGATCCGCTAGGTCAGGGGGGTCGGCAAAATTATTAGCCAAAGAGCCAAATGCGTACTTTACAACGATTTAAAAAAAAATTGAGAGCCAAATATGTTTATTGATTTAGATAACCTTTATTATAATTTTTGCACTTCATTCAATTACGGGTACACTGAATAAAACATTATTTCATACTTCTTCCTGTGATGAAGGCGACCAGCCTTCTCTCCATCTCTTTGGTGGTCATCCTGGTGGTCGACGGCCCTCTGGAGTCTCTTGCATCACGATATTAGGAATTCTTGCTGGATCCATTCTCTCGATGTCTCTGCCTACTCCATCTCACTATGTCTTCAATGTTGCAGGATTTGCGAATTTATTCGTTGGGTATCCTATCTCTAACGGTTCTCCCCACAATAGGTCGCAGTCTGGTTCTGACAGTGTCTGCTCTTGCTTTGATTCCGTATGTTATTATGGGCCTGATGCATGTTTGTTTGTTGTTATTCTTAATTTTAGGCACAATTCCATGTTCTCATCAATAAGACGACTTCGTAGTTTACTCTTGTTAAAATTCATGCTTGAATAAAATTGTCCGCATGAATATGTAGAAGCGAAAAGCGAAAGATCAGCAAGAGTCAGTAATACTATTTCAGGCGTTGAAGATGATGACTAAAAATCTTTGAATTGGCGATGATGATTAAGAGTTTTAGCTAAACCGGAATTGATAATCGTAATCACCAATTCCATAACTTTACAAATTTCTTCTGGAAATGTCTGCGGACAGAGCGTTCTTGATGAATGATGCGATGGTAAGCAAGTATCTCGCGATTATTTTTTCTTTCAACAAACCCCTTCGGCTCCGGAGCCGCATTTTGCCGACCTCTGCGCTTTCCGCTCAGTAAAGTGAGCCGATTCTTCTTGATAATTATCGAGCGGCTCCGGAGCCGCATTTTGCCGACCTCTGCGCTCGGTGAATCGTATATTATTGCAAAAGAGTCGACTATTTTTAGTGATCTCTTTAAGGGATCTGAGCTGAATGGTTCCGCTCAGTAAAGTGAGCCGATTCTTCTTGATAATTATCGAGTCGTTTGTCAAAAAAGTTGTTTGTCGTTGTGAATTTTTTTTTTAGCTCATCGACAAAAAATTTATCCTGGTGAATTTTTTTTTTTACCGGAATCAACTTTTTTGGTCGAGGAGCAAAAAAAAAAGGTCACTAAAATAATTTCAAACTTTGAACGACTCAAAATGGTGAACCGTGGATCGTTAAAAAGAGTCGGCTCACTTTGCTGAGCGGAACCGTTCAGATCAGATCCCTGAGATGAGTCGTTTTGCCCATCCCTATACGTGCGTATATTTTTCAGTTCAAAGGAGCGACTAATTTCATATCTGACCACGCAAAGAGTCAAAAAAGCCACTAATTTGCATCTTATCACGCCAAGCGAATATAGACTCTAAAGATCGATACTCAGGTGATACGAACATGAAGGTCTATACTCGCTCGCACTACGAAAATTTATAAATTTACAAAGTTAATTAGAGCTCGATTAATAACAAAAATATGCCTATGCCCACCTATGTCTATCTATTAAGGAAGTGTATAACTTGGAAAATGATCAGCTCAGGAATAACCTCAGAAATAGTCCACACACATCCGGAAGATCGCCTTTTATTTATATAGATAGATAGATAGATAGAAGAAGAAGATATGATATTTGAACTGAGCGAAATTCTTTACATATACTCGTATAAGGGATTAATGCTTTCTGTATCGCAGCGTTTTTTATTATTATTTTTTGGAGGGCCTCAATGCCGAAGGATTAAATCATTTTTTTATTTTATTTCGAAGGTGTTACGGAGATGGCCGAAATAAGCATTCTCTCCCGACGAGTTTGCCCGAACGGCCGCCGCCGTATTCAGTCCACGAGCCCAGAGCCGCGGCGGGACAACTCATTCGCCTGCTGCCAGCCGTCGTGGGCTGTCGTAGTCTTGCGAGGGTCGCGCCGCTCTCAGCGCGAGTTCCGTATTGTGTTTTAGGTGTTAGTGAAGTTAAATTTGCATTACAATTGTAAGTCAACCTTTAATTATTGCTAATATATTTAGCTTTTTCACCTGTTTTTATTTAACAAGTTCAGTTCTTTACACGTCGTATCCATCGCTGTACAAGCATGGTGTTATCACTTCCATCCAATTCTCCTTTTTGACCGGCTCTTCCTCAGAGGAAAATATTGTCTCGATTAACTGTAAGTTGATTTTCATAAATGGCACTGGGATTTTTTTAGAGGCGATCGCTACTTCTAATGTTTCAAAGCGGTAAAAAACAAACTTTTAATAATGTTAGAACTTGCGGGTATGCTTATTGCAAATTGCATTTTAACGACAGATTATCCAGCGATGTGTGCAAGACGAGTAGAATTATTTTATTACCCAGTGCGATCCATAAATTAACAGTTAGCACCGACACTTCTTGTTCATTATTTTAATTGCTGTTTTATTTTTGTGCGCAAATGTGCGATATTTACATAAAAAAATATTTGCTACATATTCTGCGATCGCGTATGTGCGGAATAATAATTATTATGAATAACTTGTCGGAGTACCTTGGTTACTGAATCATGAAATTATTAACACTACGACACTCAACTCTGAAACATTTCCTCCATAACGTATATAGCACGGAGGTGGACAACAGGTGTCGAGATTAGGGCACTTATTTCACATCCACGTGTTCTAGAGATCATAAGTAATTTTTTTCTTAATAATTTTGGAGTTTCAAAAATTTCTTAAATTTAAAAACTCTGACTAAATTATTATAATATAAATCATCACCGTGAGAATTTTTCTATGTTGTTCAGAACTCAAAGTAATTATTACAATAAAAAATAGAATTTTTAAACATTATAGAATTATTGATGTTGGTGATTGAAATTTCTTGGTAGAAGTTCATTGTAAATAATGAAAATAAAAATAAATAAAAATTAAGAATTTTTCTATGTTTATTTTTAGTGTAAAATCTACTTATTAATTTTCGTCTTCGACCGGTTTCTGGTCTTAATTAAGAAAATTAATAAATAGATTTTACACCAAAAATAAACAGAGAAAAATTCTTAAATTTTTTTATTTTTTATTTTCATCATTATAGAATTATTACGAATGAAAAGTCTATTTTCTAGAAATTTTATTATATTTTATGTAACTGACATGTTTCACCTGTCTAAGGCAATATAAATGCTCTAGATAGGTGAAAAATTTACATCAATTTTAATTTTAATTTTTAAAAATTTACAAAAATTTACAAAATTTACAATAAGTTAAAACATTATATTTAGAACATGGGCTATTACGCTACACGAGGTATTATCAGAGAAAGCTCGTGGAATTTTACAATTTCTTTATTCAATAATATCAATCCGCACAATTAACAGACCTCCGTAAAGTTTATGCATAATATATTATATTTTAGTGTTAATCATTGTATTCAATGATCAGGTACTGCAATTTGTGAGTAGTTATATCCAGGAAACGGCTCAATTAATTCTTTGTAAAAAACCAACTGCGAAAACAATGCAAAATTTCGCGAAGTTTAGAAGTTGAAACACTCTTTTTTGTCAAATTATCTGTCCTGTTTCCTATAAAACTATTCACAAATAATAAAATATAAAAACACATTTTTTAACATTATGTACAATTCTATTTATTATCATATTTTTCTCATGTGATGATGATATTCAAATTTATGTTTTTGTGTCTTAATATTTGTTGGTTGGGTCATACCATAATTTTAAATGAAAACTTATATAAATTATGTTGAATTTATTCCTTATGATGTAATTTAAAATATTATTTAATTCTGAATTGTTCCTATCCGACGGTTTGTACAGTTGTCTCCATAGATCCACAATCATTTTTGTATTTTTTTCGTCTGACGGTATATTAAACATAAATACCATTTAATAATTTCAAATTATTAAAGACATATATGAAAAACTTATAATATAATACATCTCAGAAGATTTATTGTGAAAAGGGAATTTTAACCTCAGAAATGAATATGATAACTTATATATGTAATCAAAATAATTTATTTAAATACTCCTATCTCAAAAAAAAAAAAAAAAAAAACATAAATATATTTATGGAACTAGATTAATTTCTAAAAAAATATATTATTTTATATTTTTTTCTATCATTTAACGTTTCTAGATACAAAAGTATATTTAAATAAATTAACCTTTATTCTTGCAAAATTTGTTCGAAAATATCGCCGTAAACAAATGTTCATTTAAATAAACTTAACTAACTATCACGCCGTCTCCCCGAAGGGGTAGGCAGAAATAATGGACTGACACTTTCTTTCCTGACATATTTCTCTCGATTCCTTAACATTCATACATCGTGTCATGCACGCGCGTCGATTTCTCTGACTCCTCGCGGGGCCAATATTCAATATTTGATTTATTTGATCGTGCCACGTTTTCTCGGTCTTTCTCTGATTCTAGTTCCATTTACACCGTTCAAGTGTACTTTTTACAATTCTTTTCATGTTTCCAAACCATCCTAATGACCCTTTCAATATTTGGTTCTAAAAACCATAATTTGCACCGCATTCACCTCCTAAATGAACTTAACCTTCATTTGAAAGATCCTTAATCCTTTCCACTAAATATACCGTAAATTGTAATCAATTAAATCCTTATCAATATCAACTTTACTACCAATATTTACCCTTTTATTTTTGTTAACGATTCAATGTTGATTGAATGAAATTATCCATTGCGTTTACAACGCTTATTAAAATACTTGAGTTCCAATGAATTAGCCCTTATAAAATTCAATCGATTGATCCATCCATACATGATATTCATTTGTTTGAACCGCGACCGTTACACAATGTACAGATTTATTACTTTTCATATTCAATGTTCGTTGGTTTGTACCTAAATCCCGACTCTCTTGCGTGAACCTTTACCCGTTCTTTATATTTTTTTATCCATGCATAAACAAGATTCATTTGTCTGAACCCTAACTCTTGGATTCGCAAACCCTTGAAACTCAATTAATATCGCCTCTTTGCAAGAATAACGTGACATTTCGAAAATCAAATCCGCCGTGTTCAGCATTATTTTCTACAAAAACATGGTATTTTGAATGAAAAACAGAGAATTTATGAGGGAAAGAGACAACACAACAGTGGTATGTTGTGTTGTCACCTTGTCTCTTTCAGACGGGTATCTTGTTTCATTTTTCAATTTTTCAATTTTTCGAGATATCACGTTATTCTTGCAAATAGGCGATATGGAATTGTGTTTTCCAAACATTTATTCAAGACTCGTTATGTAATATATAATTAAACTCTTTCTTATTCGCATTTAATATACAAAAAAATTATCCATATATACATAAGGTTCATTTATTTGAACCAAAACTCATGTGTAATAATTTGCATAAACTAATCTCTTTTAATAGTGACTCTAAAAATTATTTAATAAATATAAAGCTTTGTTGAGGAAAACGTGGCACGATCAAATCACTCAGATTTTAAATGTCGATATTTATAAACTCGTATATATATTTGACGACCTTCGTGGCAGAGTGAGAATAACTATGATTGCATCACCGAAGTTCCCATTTATATTCCCGGCGATATAGTGTGATTGTTATACTGTCATTGGTCTGATGTAAAATTCAAGCTACAATAAAATGGCAATAGATTAGTCACCTATCACATGTTATGAGAATCAATATAAATAGCTAAAAAAAAATTACTACGTAATTCGGTTCAAACGACTAAAACGGTACAAATAAATATATAAGCATTTTGAGAAACGGTTTTGCGGTCCTATTATTTTTGGCTATCCCTTCGAATAGACACCGCGATAGTTAGTTAGTTACGTTGTTATTTGAAAAAAAAACTAAGGATTTCAATTAAATATATCAGAATTATGAGAATAAAATACAATAGTATTACTGTTAAAATTGAAAACACTGTTTTAATATCACAGTTTATTTTTATTCACTGAGAGTGTCGTGACAGCTGTTTCGCCAACCGATGTTGGCATTATCAGGCGTTACAATAAACTATTATAACACCTGATGATGCCAACATTTCAGTGAATAAAAATAAATCGTGATATTATAACAGTGTTTTAAATATTAACAGGAATAATGTTCAAGTATCATAGTGTTTCGGCCAAAACAATGGACTAGAATGAAATAGTTAATTATTTTGAAAAATAAATCGAGACGTGTCCAGGCATAAACCCATGTTCCCCGGATCAGGAGCCAAGCATTCTGCCTTTTATTTCCACAATTTATTCAATTAAATTTCTATCAGACGCGTAGATCATTTTACGAAGCTTTTAGTTGCATACTAAATGCTGACTTTATGTTGACTTGACACTGCTGACGAATGTTGGGCACGAAGGGATTGAATAAATTATTTCAAAATCTAAACTGACCGTTGGTAGTTAACTGGAAAGAAGTAATTAGTGATTCGTATCGCATGACGTGCCCTTCCGCCTCCGTCCAAAATATTCCGGATTAGAATAAAATTCTAGACAGAATTTGAAATCTAGTATTTCTAGTTCAACACCTAATCTTTATACCTAAACCAGTAGAACATATTGGAGGTGGAAAGGTAAAACAAACAACCTTCAGAAACAAGATTTTTCAATCCAAACTTAACTTTGTTATTTTCTGAAGATAAGCTATTGTTTTAAATTACCTAAACTAAACCTCCCGGGTAGACCGTTCTAAGAAAAGCTAAGTAATTTCGAAAAGTAAACTTTGACTTTGCGCAAGGAATTGCGCCTATGGGCAATAAAGGTACCTCCACTTGTGGTGTTACTATAACCATACAGGTAACACCCAGCGTCTTTGAAAACAACACAAAAGTCGGCAAAACCTTCCACCACGGTGGCAATGGAATAGAAGAGAAAAGGCAATTTTCAGGGCCATCCCTGCAAAAATATTCGCCATTGGCACAAAGAAGAAGAAAAATTGCGAACATCCCAACCAAATAAATAATATATTAAAAATCCACAATCGTTATGAATAAAATCGTCGATATTTTTGAAAATGTATTATATTTTGTGGGCATAATGACGTGTTTCACCTTGTTAAGGCATTATCAAACAGCAAAGAATTGGATAAATTTCATAGCAACGCTAAACGTGTCATATAGGTACGTAAAATATAATAAAACTTCTACGATATCGGCGTTTTTATTGTACATTATTATTACAATATTGCCCAGAAAACAATTATTTAAAATTACACTTTAACAGAGTTAATTATTTCTTTAATTAAGACGTAAATATTCTTATGAAAACGTATGTTTTATTGAAGTTTTATTATATTTATTGGGAATAAAATATCCCGCCTTGCTAAAGAATTTTCAAATCGTCATTTGACACATTTGAAAATGCTTTAGCAATGCAAAACATGTCATTCCCATAAATAAAATAATAAATCTTCTAAAAAAGCATATGTAAACGATGTAAATGGAACAATAAATAAAGGAAGACCAAGGAAAATGTGGCACGATCAAATAAATCAAATATTGAATATCGGCCACGTGAGGAGTCGGAGAAATCGACCCCCGTGGGTGACACGATATATGTTGATGAATCGAGAGAAATATGTCAGGAAAGAAAAGTTTGGCAGCCTTCGGGGAGACGGCGTGATGGTTTGTTAGATAGTTAGTTGACCTTCTAAAACACAGTCGTTTTCATTTGTATTAACTTTAACAGAATTTGAAATGTTAGAAATATATGTTCGATATACGATAAAAGAGTATGGCGGTCCATCCTTTTTGCGTATACCTCCGGAGAACCTTTATAATTAAATAGTAAAAGCTCTATTTCAAATTATAATTGAAGTATACATTAAAAAATTATTCTGATTGTGACATGAAAACAGAATAGGATTTATTTAGTAACCGTACTCTTAAAAACTTAATAATTATATGTTCAATAATTTTACGGCAACATATGGTCACCCCAAACATCCGTATGGTAAGCGTTTGATTTAAGCTATTTGAACGCTTGTTACCATAATAATGGTAAATATTTTGAATTATTTCCAATAGTACCATATGTTCCTGGTTACCTATTAGGTATTTTAAAAGACGGCCCAGACAAACATTTTATAATCTTAATATGTTGAAAATATAATATATATCAATTAAAACGTCTGTTTTCTAGAAGATTTTAATATATTTCACGGGAATGACGTGTTTCGCATTTCTAAGGCATTATTATTACCTTAGAAATGTGAAACAGTGAATACCAGGTTAGGTACTGGAAAAGGAAGGATGAAAGTAGAATAAATGCAGTAGAAATGAGATCTCTTAGACGAATGTGTGGATATTCTGTGTATGATAGAGTGTCGAATGAAAATATAAGAAGTGAATGCGGTGCGAATGATGGTGTCATGAACAAAATAATGAAAGGATCATTAAGATGGTTTAGACATGTGGAAAGAATGAATGAAGAAAGAATGGTAAAAAAAAAAAATGTTAATGATGTAAATGGTACCAGAAATAGAGGAAGACCGAGGAAAATGTGGCACGATCAAATAAATCAAATATTGAATGTCGGCCATGTGAGGAGTCATGACACGATGTATGAATGTTGAGGAAGCGAGAGAAATATGTCAGGAAAGAAAGGTGTGGCAGTCCATTCTTTCTGCCTACCCCTTCGGGGAGACGGCGTGATGGTTAGTTAGTTAGTTAGTTAGAAAGGCGAAACGTGTCATTCCCATTAAAACCTCTCTAGGAAACTTAACATTGAGTTTTACACCATTTTTCAAGGAACGATAAATATATTATTATGGGGCTTACCGCCTTTTTCTTTTTTAACGTCGATGAGTAGATTACTTTTTAACACCTAGATTAAACCTTATTTAATACAAGTGCGTCATTAAACCTTTAATCTGCGCGGAACACCGTTATGAATTAATTCATTCATTAATTAAAAGTAGTAAATATACATGTTTTCGTTGGATGCTTTTTACGCTACATCGTTTGAACATTTAGCGGGTTCTTCATCAGGGGCGGATTAAGTGTTTATAGTTAATTGGAGCTAACGCATTTCGCCTGTTCTCTAAAATCGTTTAGCGTAAAATGTATTTTAATATGCGTTAAAATTTTATTGCATTTATTTTTTTCTTCGCCGGGTTTGTTTCAAAAGAAAAACGCGTATGGAGTGGTTTTCTGCATGTACGAGTATGTATTACAGATAAATAGACCTTTCCACTATCTTTATCGCTGCACTAACTTTATGTTGTAATGAGAGCGTTCAAATCGTTTTGAAATACCAGAGTCCCGCTTCAACGATTGGAGAGTGTTCTTCTTGGCATGAGATAATAGGAGATTCTGCAGATTGTTCTAGGAAACGTAACATTAGCTACTCATAACAGAAAACTCGTCCTGTTTAAATTGCATCTATCTAAATATGAATATGTACGAGTATACGAGTACTAGTACTACTTTTTATCCTTCTGCTTCTCCTCACCCTCCTCCTCCCCCTCCGTCTTCTCCTTCACATCCCCCTCCTCCTCCCCCTCCGTGTCGTCCTTCTCATCCCTCTCCTACTCACCCTCCTCCACCTCCTCCCCCTCCTTCTCATCCCCCTCCTCCCATTCCTCCTCCGTCTCCTCCTTCTCATCCTCCTCCTCCTCCTCATACTTCTACTCCCCATACACTTCCTACACCTCCTCATCCACCTCCTCCTACTCATAATCCTCACCCTCCTCCTCCTTCTCCTTATATTCCTACTTCTCCTCCTCCCTCTCCTCATCATCTACCTTCACCTCTACCCCCTCCACTTCTTCTTCTTCTTCTACTTCTACTTCTTTTCTACTAATTCTTCTTCTACTTATTATCTTCTTCTTCATCTCTTATTTCTTCTTCTTCTTCTTTTCTTCTATTTAATCTTCTTAGTGTTCGAAAATTCATATTTTCATTCTTCTTCTATTACTTATCTTCTTCTTCTTCATCTTCTACTTCTACTTCTTTTACTTATTATTTTATTTCTTCTTCTTCTACCTTTTATTTTTTTATTACTTCTTCCTCTTCTTCTTAATCTTCTGCTTCTGCTTCTTTTACTTTTTCTTCTACTACTACTTCCCCTTCTTCATATTCTTAAACTTCTTCTTCTTTTTCCGGTTCTTCGTTTTCTTTGCATAATTATTTTTCTTCTTCTACATCTTCTACTTCTACTTCTTTTACTATTTATTTTATTTCTTCTTCTTCTACTACTTTTCTTCTTCTTCTACCTTTTATTCTTCTATTACTTCTTCCTCTTTTTCTTAATCTTATACTTCTGCCTCTTTTACTATTTCTTCTACTACTTCCTCTTCTTCATATTCTTAAACTTCTTCTTCTTCCAATTCTTCGTTTTCTTTGTATAATTATTTTTCTTCTTCTACCTCTTCTAATTCTTCTTCTTCTACTTCTACTTCTTCTTTTTCTTTTTCCACTTCTTAGTTCTCTTCTTATTCTTCTACTTATTCTTTTTTTCTACTTCTTCTTCTTCTTATTTATCATTTTCTTCTTGGCGCTACAACCCGCTGAAGTTTTGCCTCCTCCACAACAGTCTTGAACTTACTCCTTTCCCTAGCCATCTCTCTCCATTCTATATATAATATAATATATATTGTACAATAGTTGTACAATGTTAATTAAATTATGAATTGTATTTAATGCCTTCGTCGAGGATCGTGACTGGTGTCTAAGGGATTTTCTGGTGAAACATTTTATGAGATTTGGGAGCAAGAAGAAGTAGCAAGGGGCTAAATCTGATGAATACGTTGGGTGATCAATCAATTCGTTGCTTCATAAAGTAAAATTTATTTTATTTATTTTACTGGTGTAATCTTGGTTAATTTTTTTTTTTAATTACACGTCGTTTCCCTAAATAGGTAGGCAGAATGGGTACACCGTTACAATACTGTATTCTGATATACTTCTCAATATTAATTTATCGTGTCATGCATGCACGTCGATTTTTCTGACTCGCGATTTTGACCTCGCTGCGTTTTCTTTCGTCTTCATTGATTTCCTGCTTTATTCAGATAATTAAATAATATTTCTTTCTTCTCCATTATTTTTTTTTTCATGTGTTCAAACCATAATATGAAGCTTATTTGATAAAACGTCTCTTTTACCGAAGTTTTGTTATATCTTATCTGTCTTGTTTCGTATTACTCAGACATCTCAAATAATAATGCCTTAGTAAGGCGAAACATGTTACGTTATGTGAGACGGGCTCACCACCACCTTGTTTGGTTGGTAAGAGTATAACTCTTGACTTATAAAAAGAAAAATAAAAACTCGATTATTTTTTAGATTTAACGGCTCTAACAGCTTCAAATGAAATATTTTTTTCAAGCAGCTTAAATTATTTTCAGTAAAATCCGTACATACAAAACATTATATATCTCTTTCATTCAATTATCAGAATATTATGATAGTAATATTAAATTGTTACGCTTAATTGTAAAATTATTAGGTCGAACCTGCCAGTGGTCACAAGACGTATCTGCTAAGGATTGCGATTTATTTTGTTAGTTTGGGGCATGTCGACGAAAAACTCTTACTAACCAACTAACTAACCATCACGCCATCTCCCAAGAAGGGTAGGCAGAAAGAATGAAACGCCACACTGTTACATTCATACATCTTGTCATGCACGCACGTCTATTTCTCCGACTCCTCACGTGACCGACATTTAATATTTGATTGATTTGACCTTCTCTACCATTTTGTTCTTTCCATGTGTCCAAACCATCTAAATGACCCTTTCATTATTTTGTTCATAACACTTTCATTAGCACCACATTTACTTCTACCTGGATTTGACACTCTATCATATACAGATTTGCAACGCATTCGTCTTAGATATCTCATTTCTAATGCATTTATTCTACATTCATCCTTCTTTTGCCAGTTCCATGCCTTCACTTCCATACATAAGGGTCGGCACAAGAACAACGAAAAACTCCTGGATATTTAATTCTAGTAAACCCCTCAACAATTACCTTTAAAAATTAGAATAATACATATCCGATACTGTTTCATTATATTTAATACGAATGAAAATGTATGTTTTCTAAAAGTCTATTATGTTGTAAAGGAATGACATATACTTACTGAGAATGCCATGACACCAGTGAACGATAATAATTTATACTCGTATACTAGTTTATACAGGTATAAGAACACATTGGCGCCATGGCTAACACCAACGCTTCACGCAGAAAGATACTACACAGTTGATTAATTGTTTTCTGGGAACAGAATATGGTGGCCGAGGCGCTTACAGGACTTATGACCTGTTATTGGTTGGGTTGAGCGATCGCTTTATGTTTAACAACATTCATTTTCATTTCATTTTTTCATTTATTTATTTTAAACATATTTAAAGCATTACAGAAAAAATTTTCCAATACACTAAAGATACAAGTTAGAGATACACAATAATACGTAATACATAATAGATTAATAAAAAGAGCCAGAAACATAAGATGCATGACAAATTAATAAAATAAATATACCATACAATTATAATAAAGATAGTACTTCCCTCAGATGAGCCAAACTATCACAAAATATGTCAAACTCCGAGGTGATACGATTAAGCAAAGATAATGTTCTACCTACCGGCATAACCATTGGCAGGTTGGTTCTAAATCGTGGGAGACAAAACAATATATGGCCCCTTTGTCGTAGATAATTATCAGGGATAATTATTCCCCATTCCGCCCTTCTTACGACCACAACGGCTGACAAATTTTTGGAAGTTGTATATATGCTAGGATGCTGCGCCTATCTTTACATTTTTTTCACATACTGTATATAATTTCCGTAAATTAATAATAATTAAAACAATCGAATGGTTTTACTGAAATCCTTTGATGAAAGTTATAAATAATAAGTAAATAGTCTTCGCGATCGTCGAGCATCGCGAAATAAAGACAAAAGTGGAAGTATTATTATATTTTCCTTGTATACAACAGATAGTTAGAACCCAATTACTGTATACAATATATTTTAGCTATTATATTGATTCTCATGACATGTGATTGGTACTCAATCTATCACCATTTTATAACTAACTAACTAACTAACTAACCATCACGCCGTCTCCCCGAAAGGGTAGGCAGAAAGAATGGACTGTCACACTTTAACCGATGCGGCACTCCATCCTTCTCTTTTCGCTCTGCGGGAGACGCGGTGTGATGGGTTGCGAACCTCATCGCCACCAATAGGCATCTCCCGCTCACACTACGATCGTCCAACATCCACAAAATAAATTTAAAACAAATAATATAAAATACAATGATATAAAATAAAATTACAAAATAAAAAAAAATTAACACAAAATGTTCCTTTTAGATGGTGCACATATTGTCTATTTAATTTATGTTCCACGTATCCACCGTTTTTTTTAATTTAGCACATAATGTAATAACACATAATGTTTTTTTTCGATGTTGCACATGTTGACATGGACGATCCGGACTTTTGTGTTTATTTAATTTATGTTACACGTATCCACCGTTTTTTTAAATTAGCTGTAATTAGGCACTTAACCAGCAAGAATTTTAAAATAATATTGAAGAAATTATTCAAATTGTCATTGGAACAAATGAAAAATTTATTTTTACACCTGTCAAAATTCTTTATAAAAACGATAAAACTTTGCCATTTTATTGTCACGTGAATTCTAAAGCAGACCAAAGACAGTGTGACAATCACACTGCCATCGACAATCACACTGCTACTTCAGTATGGAAATCAGAGCTCATACCACTCTGCCACGAAGGTCGACAAGTACTTAATTAAAACTGATTCAAAATAAATGATGTTAAAAAACATCGTTTTATTTAATTATTATTTAAAAATTAAAACAATAACATGTTGAATCTGTATGTTACTTGTTAATATTGAATCTAACAATTATATTTGTTTTTTTTTATAAGGATTAATTGTATGTCAATATCATATTTGTTTTTTAAAATTTAATTGAATAAATCGTTGTTTAACAATTATTTTTGTTTTTTACATCAGAAATGAGCGTTATAATAACAAGTAGAATCATCCGCTTTCTAGAATCTGTATTACGTTTTATTGGAATGGCATAATAATTAGGCATTATCGAATAAAGCGCTTTGTTGTATATATACTCGAGTTAAAGAAGCAGATTACGGTAATTAAGGTTATTAATATTGCTCAACATATTGTTATCAATAATTAAGGGATGAATTCAAAATACTGCGTACTTTACTAAACAGGCATTTTCATTCGTATTAATCATTAAATCCGGGGTTTTACATCTTTGTTCGAGAAACTATAAATATACCATTATGGCTTAGCGCCTTTGTCTTTTTCAACGTCGATACGTTTAATAATAAGAACAATAAATTTTAAATCCTACATAAGTATATAATATCCTACATACGTCGTAATCATGTAGATTCTATTTTTTTTTAATATAAATTTGAAAAGCTAGAATGGCAGTGCACAATGGTGTTCTGCTACCGACCCTTATGTACGGAAGCGAAGCATGGATCTGGCAAAAGAAGGATTAAAGTAGAATAAATGCAGTAGAAATGAGATCTCTTAGATAGACGAATGTATGCATACTCTGTGTATGATAGAGTGTCAAATAAAAATATAAGAAGTGAATGCGGTGCGAATGATGGTGTTATGAACAAAATAATGAAAGGATCATTAAAATGGTTTAGACATATGGAAAGAATGAATGAAGAAAGAATGGTAAAAAAAAAACTAACGATGTAAATGGAACTAAAAATAGAGGAAGACCGAGGAAAACGTGGCACGATCAAATAAATCAAATATTGAATGTCGGCTACGTGAGGAGTCAGAGAAATCGACGCGCGTGCATGACACGATTTATGAATGTTGAGGAATCGTTGAATGAATGGCTGTTCACAATGAAGTTCTTGTCTCAACCCTTATGTATGGAAGCAAAGCATGGAACTGGCAGAAGAAAGATGAGAGCAGAATAAATGCGGTAGAGATGTGTTCCCTAAGATGTATGTGTAGTACAAGGATGTACGACAGAATCTCAAATGCTGATATTAGAAAGCAATGTAGAGCGAAAGAAGGCATTATGAACAAAATTATGAAATGATCGCTGCGTTTGTTCGGACATATGGAGCGCATGGGTAAAGAAAAAATGGTTAACAAAAGTATACGTTAATGATGTAAATGGAGTACGGAGTCGAGGTAGACCGAGAAAAACATGGCATTACCAAATTAATCACATTTTAAAGGTTGGTCTTGTCAGAAGCCGGAAGAATCTACGTGCGTGTATGACTCGCTGTATGAATGTGGAGGAATCTAGAGAGGAATGTTAGGATAGAATAGTGTGGCGATCTATTCTCTCTGCCTACCCCTGCGGGGAGACGGCGTGATGGTTAGTTAGTTAGTTAGTAGCTAACTAACTAACCATCACGCTATTTCACCGGAGGGTTAGGCAGAGAGGATGGATCGCAACAATACTCTGTCTTGGCATACTCTCGGGATTCTTCTATATTCATACATCGTACCATGCAAGCACGTCGATTATTCCGACTTCAAATGTGACCGCCTTTTAGTAATTGATTAATTTGGTCATGCCATGTTTTCCTCGGTCATCCTTGGTTTCTTTTTCCACTCACGCTGCTTGTGTACAACGTTTTAACCATTCTACTCTCATCCATTTGTTCCACATGTCCAAACCATCTAGGCCAGTTAGTTAGTTATATTTGAAAAGTCCAATTTACAAATAGGTGGATCAGTAGAATTTAATTTTGAATCGTAAAAGTTCGTACGAAGTTTCCCGCCCGCCACATGTCACGAAATTAATTGTGCCATAAATTAAAATTACGATAAATTTAACCGTACATCTTCTGTCATCACAGCGTCCTTCCAGCCATAACTGTAACATCGTCTTCAGCATGTTATCAACGAAATAGAAATTAATTATTTCGTTTTACAATTTCAAAATTTAAAACAAATTAATCCAATAAGAATTTATTGCGCGTAGTAAATTATTTAAAAAAAAATAACTTAAATGTTTTTTAAAAATGTCAAGGATTTTTCATTCATAACCTTGTAGTATATTTTAGATGAAAAAAAAACAAAATCCTTCTTTAATCATGTACGAGTATATTTTGAACGTATATACGAGATGAATGACTTGGACTTGAACCTTCTGGCGTACAGAGGTTCAGCTCTAATGGCTATTCCTCTTACGTCTATAGGAAACATTGTTGGAATGTGATTTAGTAGTTGTTTTGTGATGGGGCTAAATGTATAGCCCGGAGTGTCACTCCGAAAGAAGGCGAGGAGGGATTTAGGGTTTATGATAAAGTCTTACATTATTGTCAAGGAATGGAAGACCAGTTAGGGTTGGGATTGTATTTATAAAAAAAGTATGTTCCCGGGAGGAAGATAAGAGGAGCAGTACCTGGATTGAATTGTGGTAGGAGATAGCATCCTGCGTGAGACCATTTTGTTTGGCGGAGTACGTAGTGGTCTATCCGATTTTTGGAACTCACTTCAATATTTGATTTATTAAATTTGATCGTGCCACGTTTTCTTCGGTCTCCTCAATTTCTACAATATTTCAGTTTACATTGTTAATGTATACATTCTTTACCATTTTTTCTTCATTCGTTCTTTCAAACCATCTTAATGATCCTTTCGTTATTTTGTTTATGACACTTTCATTCGCACTGCATTCCTTCTTATATTACAATTTTACCTCATTCACAGATTTTCAACACATTTATCTAAGAGATCTCATATATACTGCATATATTCTGCTTTTATCCTTCTTTTGCCAGTTATATGCTTTAGTTTGTCAGGGTCGGTACAGGAACACCATTGCGCACTGTCATTTTGGCTTATTTTATCTAGGTTTTTATTGCAATGAAAATTTAGATTGATTCGTCGTGCTACATTTTCCACTTTTACTGCGTTCCGCTACTTATGAACACATTCACGTCGATACTTTTGTATGAACATATATCAAAAATACGGCAGTCATATAAGTGTATATTTAGTAGGATTAAAATGTCAATATTTCCAAGTAAAATAGTTCGAAGGAGCAGTAACCAAAATGTAATTTTCGTTATTAAGCGTGTAATGCTACAGATATGGCATATAATGTATTTTTTTTATAATACGCTCAATTTGACGGACGAACCATCCCGCGATCACGCCATTAGTGGGGTGATATATTTATGTCTCACTCGCACAAAACGCGCCGGTATGCTTTCACAGAATTGCATTAATGTTGGAACGAGAAATGTGTGGGTGGAAAACTCGGCAACCAAAGCAGTATCTGTATTGTACTCCTCGCTACTTCAAAGTCCCAAGATAAAGGTCATTGATCATATAGCACCAATCCAGTTACCAGATTTATGCATGATTTTTGTTTCATACTGATGTTTATTGTTTCTTGAACAATAATGATGAACTCCATATTAAATAATACGAAATAAATGTTTTATTACATTTTATGGGAATAACATGTTTCGCCACGCTATTTAATTATTTATTATCTTAGCAAGGCAAAAAATGTCAGACCCGATAAATGTCATTAAACTATCCAATCATCACGCCGTCTCCGAAGGGGTAGCAATAATATTTTACCGATTCCTTAAAGTTCATACATTATGCCATACACGCACGTCGATTTTTCTGACTATACAAGTATAGCCACCGTTTAGTAAATGATTAATTTGGGCATGCAATGTTTTCCTCGAGCGTTCTCGGTTCTTTTTCATTCACTCTTCTTGAATATAGTAAAAATTTTAACCATTATCTTTTTATACATTCATTCCATATGTCCAAACTATCTCGGTGACCCAATTATCTGCCTTACGTTTCTTCCTTATTTCGTCGTTCGGTATTTTATAATAAATACGTCGTTTTCCCCACGCATTTTCCAGTGATCTCATTTCCATTGCATTTATCCGTATATTATTACTGCGAGGCTAGAAAAAACTTCCTTCTTTCGGTGCCGTGTCAGGTCCCCCCAACGTTACATCACTGCAGCAAAGCATCTCTGTCCTGCGCCACTTGGAACAGGTTCTGAACTCTTGTAATTCCTGTCCGCTCTTTTATGTTGCGCAAAAAGGACAACTGCCTTCTACCAACTCCCCGAAGTCGCTCTACTTTACCCGTTATTATAAGTCGAAGGAGGTGCTATTTTTCATTGAGAAAAACATTCAACGTACCTTCTTCTTCTTCTTCTTCTTCTTCTTCTTCTTCTTCCTCTTCCTCAGCCTATTCCCGTCCACTCCTGGACAAAGGCCTCCTCCATTTGCTTCCATGTAATGCTGTCCTCTGCAGACCGCATCCAGGTTATTCCGACGTGTCTGTTTAGATCATCCTTCCACCGTAGTTGCAGTCGCCCTGCACTTCTCTTTGCCTTCCACGGTCTCCAAGTCAGCAGTCTACTTGTCCACCCTTCATCCGAGCTTCTGGCTACGTGACCTGCCCATTGCAATTTTAGAGTCGCCACCCGGTGGATGATGTCAGTGACCTTTGTTTTTTCTCTCACCGTATCGTTTCTGACCCTGTCTCTTAGGCTTATTCCTAACATGGCTCTTTTAGGCTTATTCCTGACATGGCTCTTTCCATGGTTTTTGGGTCACTCGTAGTTTCTCGGCACTTTGTTTGGACAATCTTCCTAACGTACCTAATCGAGAAAATATAATGAAGATTTGCTAAATACGTTTTTTTTTTAATTTTATATAAATGAAATAACACTTATAATACGGCCATAAACTTTTCATTGTTAGCGATTTTCACAGTTATGAAGCATTCAGAAACACAAAGCTGGAATGAACGTGGGAGATACAATTCTAGAATACAAGGAAGTATTTGAACCATTTAATCTATGCATGAAGGTAAATATTGTTTACAAAGATTGTTTTCAAGACACAAAATACATGTCGATTTTTTTAAGTAAAGATTTAAGGTATATATTTATCATTTATTATCTCTTGAATACAGATGTAAACAATATATGTATAAGTATTGTTGATACAGCCTTCCTGAAAGATTTTTTTTATATAGGTACATTTATTTTACATACGCAAAAACCCGAATGTCCAAAGAATATTTCTGATTACGAAAGAGCGAGAGAGGAAACTTTAATTAAAAAAGCGAAAGTAATTCGAAATGCACACGATGCGTATGCCCAAGAACGTTTCTGTATTATTTTGAATTTTGTTCCGATTATTGCTGTATGTCATTAAATAATTAAATAATAAAATTAATGTAGAATTCGGTTTACTTCCGTGAATATTTCACGGGTTAATACAATATGACGACCTTCGTGGCAGAGTGGTAAGAGCTCTGAGTGCCATACCGAAGGTTCCGGGTTCGATTCCCGGCGATGACAGTGTGATTGTCACACTGTCTTTGGTCTGATCTAGAATTTTGGGACAGTAAAATGTCGATAGATTAGCTATCTATCACATGTCACGAGAGTCAATATATCAGCTTAAAAAAACAAATTGTATACAGTATTGTACACAATTTTTTTATTGTAAATACGTAAAAAAAACGTGTTATGCATTGTTAGATTTTATGTTGATTTGATAGGGAATATGAATGAAAACGTCTGTTTTCTTAAAGATTTATGATATTTTATGTGAATAACTTGTTTCGCATGTCTAAGACGTTATCAAATATAGAAACCAAATAGACATTTGAAAATGCCTTTAACAGGCGAAACATGTCATTCGCATAAAATATAATAAATCTTCTAGAAGACAGACGTTTTCGTATTAATTATTTAATATGGAGTTTTACATTATTGTTCAAGAAACAATAAATAAGTTTGATATTTCTTAAAAATCCACATTTTCATCAGTAGTAAATGTAGTATATCATATTTACTTTTATTTACGCATAGGATGTGCCAATTTGTATAAAATATATTATTTAATATTTTAGCTAATTTTTAGAATATGATTTTTTATAGCACTTACATACGAGTACTTGTATGTACAAATGGCGAACATATTCGTTTGCCTATTTCGGTTTCCACTTAATATATATTTTATCACACTTAAAATAAACAATAAACGAGTTATCGTAAAATAAATAATTCTTTGTATATGGCGTATTCCGCCAGTCTTAGGAAAAATATACAACTGATGTGGTATCTAGCTATCTTGGGAAAAATTGTTATTAGATAACCAAAACACATCAAAATTACGCGATAAGACCTCAGGGTAAAATTAAACTTTCATAATTATAATATATACATTTATATTTATTTTCAAAAGTTCACTTCCTCTATAACCTTTAATCATCGATGCCATGTTTACGCCATTCCCCCCTTAAATAAGGGAAACCTCCCCGCGGTGGGCGTTTCAGGGTGGGGGAACAGCAACAGGTGCGATTGTGGTAGAGGTTTTATGAATATAAACAAAATATTATATCTTTCTTTGAAGATTTATTACAATATAAAAGTGACAACAACAACAACAACAAAACATCACGCCGTTTCCCCGAAGGGTAGGCAGAGAGAATCTACCGCCACACTTCTAAATCAAATCAAATCACATCAGTTTATTTCATCAATAGACATTACAAAATTAATTTTTAAGGCATCTATTGAGAACAGGTAAAATAATATATTGTGTATAGTATACTACCAGAAACGTATGAGAGATGGTTCGACATAAGAAAGACAGGATACTCTCCAGAATTAAGAGTATTTGCCTTCTGAACGTACTTTCACTAATATGAAATAGAAATGAGACCGCGTTCAGCAGATTAATTGCTCTTCCCACCGGTGTCACCAGAGACAGGTTGGTTCTAGCGGCCGATAGGTAAAACAAATTATGCTGTCGCTGTTGAAGATATCTATCAGGGACAAAAACCTGAGTATCGTGGTCCATGGAGCTGCCCGTGGCTAAAACAAAACGCGTCCAATCCTCTCTGTTCTCCGCAGTCCGCACCGCCGAGTAGAGGTTTCCTCCAGGCATCTCCTTAATCTGATCACACCACCGCCCACGAGATCTGTCTCTACTTTTTTTGTCTGGAATACTTCCTATGATAATACTTTTTTCCTGGTTACCCAGCTCTCTCCTGAAAATATGACCAAAAAAACTCAATACTCGCCGACTGCATATTACAAAGAGTTCACTTATCTCGGTACGGTCATGACGGAAGCCAACGATATGCACGCGGAGTTGGAACACAGAGTTCAAAAAGGCCTACGAGCTGCAGCCTCCTTACGAAGATTCCTAAAGCCCAAGCTTCGATCCAAAAACATCAAGCTGCGTATTTATAACACCATCATCAAGGCAGTGGTGACATATGGTTCTGAGTCGTGGACAATGCCTCTAAAAGAACAACAAAGAATCTACTGGTTTGAGAATAGAATACTTAGAATCATCCTGGGGCCCAGACTAACTTGGTAACTTGGAGGCATAGGACCAACCAAGAAATCCGTACAATGACCCAGCAGCCCCTTATAACGAGAACCGTGAGAGCGAGTCGCCAGGCATGGATTGGGCACGTATGCCAAGCCGAAGAGACCAGAGCAATCAAGACCCTGTACGCGTCTAGACCGACTGGAGTAAGACCTCTAAAAAGGCCTAGACAGTGCCTAATTGACAATGGCTGATCTGGCTATCGGACTGCTGGGAAAAAAATTATTTTGGTCTGGCCGCTCTTCAACCTTAAGGAAATAGGCTGCCTTTATACAAGTTGATTTGCATCGCGTATGAATATTTCAAGATTCATTTCTTAATCTCTACAAGTATTTTGTCACAGTAGGTTGGGCCTCTCTGTTTCCCGCCTTCCAGTGTTACGGGTTTTTAGCTAAAGGAATATTGTTTTAAGTAACGTTGCTTGCACACCATTGTAGACACAAACTCGCTCGTGTTAGCAAACTCTCTGATATTTACGGAGTAAATATATTCTTCATGTTTAAAGAACCCACCGCCATACTATTGAACATTAAATGAACGCCGCGAATAAAATTAAATCATCGATAGATTTACACTTGAAATTTTCATCGTTAATTTTAACAGAGTACACTTAAATTATTAATTATAAATATAAAAAATAAAATGAACACTCTATATTTTAACCACAGATTGGTATTTTTATTGAAGCCAACCACTTGTACCTAAGTTTTATCAGGACAATATAATAACAACTTGTACAAGCGCAATTAACAAGGGAGCGAAACTAGTTAACTTTGTTAACTTTGTTTTTTGTATCACAATTCTATTTTATTTTACGCGACAGCTGTTGTACAACAATTGTGTTACAAAAAACAAAGTTATTTAATTTAACAGTTTAAAATGTTAAGGTATCATAGTGTTTCGGCCAAAACAATGGACATTTCATTCTCATACAATATAATACAATATATAGAAAACGTACGTTTTTGTACATTGTGAATTGGCTAAAACATAAACTGCATTACCAATTATCTAGTGAGTTAGATCGACGCAGCCTGAATCCTTTCTCATAATATTGGGTGTTTCTTTACAATTTATTGAGTATAAACCTTTTTTTTAAAACTAACTAACTAACTAACCATCACACTGTCTCCCCGAAGGAGTATGTAGAAAGAATGGACTGCCACACTTTTCTTTCCTGGCATATTTCTTTCGCTTCCTCAACATTCATACATCGTGTCATGCACGCGCGTCGATTTCTCTGACTCCTCACATGGCCGACATTCAATATTTGATTTATTTGATCGTGCCACGTATCCTCGGTCTTCCTCTATTTCTGGTTCCATTTACATCATTAACATATAATTTTTTTACCATTCTTTCTTCATTCTTTCCATATGTCCAAACCATCTTAATGATCCTTTCATTATTTTGTTCATGACACCATCATTCGCACCGCATTCACTTCTTATATTTTCTTTCGACACTCTATCATACACAGAGTATCCACACATTCGTCTAAGAGATCTCATTTCTACTGCATTTATTCTACTTTCATCCTTCTTTTGCCAGTTCCATGTTTCGCTTACATACATAAGGGTCGGTAGAAGAACACCACTCAACAACTTGCTCTAAATTGTCACCATTCACGCTAATGTTGCATAATTATAAAATATATTTGGATAATTCAAAGAGAACTTTATCTTATGATTTAAGAGCCGGACTAAAAATACTCCACGTGTATTTTAGCGTTCTTCTGCAAAATAATCGTTACTACAAAATATCGCGAATAAATTACGCGTTATTACGTTAAAAATATTTTTGTGATATCTAACATTTTCCGCGCCATTCACTTCGCATACAGTTTTAATATGTTTTCCATTAAGCACGCTTTTCATTCTTGCATTCCTCGCCGTCTTCGCGTCCTAATCTTATCTCTGTGCCGGCCCACGTATTGCTCATATCTCCACTGAGTTTATTCTTCCTAGCATGAGCCGGTTACGACACAGATGAGAAAATGAACCAACCTTGAGTTCTAGATTTCAATGTTGGTGAACGAATATTTGTTTAAAAAAATCAAATGCAGGTAGCAGATTACAGTTGATATAGAAAAACTCTGTTTAGCATCAACTCTCATTTTATGTGTGAATATACGTATACAATTAGCAGTGACGTTCGTTAATATTTTCACATTTGCAATTAAATATACTTAAATAATATATTATGAATTAAAACACGTTTAACTTATTGAAAATTAAGGCATTAACACTGTGAAATTCCATAGTAATATACTTTGTAAATTAAAGAACTTTGTTTAATCCACTTTTTTAAATAAAAAATATTAAAATACACGGCATGTTTCGGAGGATACCTCCATCTTCATGTGTAAAAATATAACAAAAACTAAACAAAGAAAGACTAATAAGACCTTCGTGACAGAGTGGCAAGAACTATGACTGAAGTCAGTGCGATTCTCACACTGTCTTTGGTCTGGTGTAGAATTCACGAAAAAAGTGGAGATAGAATATCTATCTATCACATGTCATAAGAATCGATAAAATAGCTTGAAAAAACAAATTTCATACATTAACCGACCTACCTTTGGGTAATTTTCCAAGAAACGTGCAAAAAAAACAGGGTTTTTTATTAATGAAATTTAATTATATATTAATTTTATTTTTTTGAATTACGAAACGTCAAATACTCGGCCGCACACTTCGCCTGCCCCTTGTAAAACTATCATATTTATGAAGACTTGCACTCGAGTGTTGTTGGCATACGCTCGTATCCCTAACAGTTTGTACATTTTAGGTACATTACTTTTTCTCAAGCGCGTACGTGATACGGGATAGCGCAGAATGGTAGTCACAGTGAACGTATCACGTACGTTCAAATACGTAGGATGGTTAATTTAGTTCAAACGACCTGTTATGTAAAAAATATTTTAAACAATGCAATTCTATATATTACATCAAGTTCACAATTTTTTTATAATGCTACAGAAAAAATATATAATAAAAGTCATGTGTCAATTCTCGGTAACATGTCGGAGCAGTTATACGAATATATTATTTTACTACTGGTAAAGCAAATCTAAAAACATAGGGAAATTTCAGTCGTATAATTGGGCGGGAACCTTAATGTATCCAACCTAAAACCATGGAATATACCTAAAAGTATGGAATTCCGCGGTGTTAACAGCGTCAAATAAAAATTGTTCTGAATAAACATGCTCGAATAATGTCCCTAAATCTGCACTCATCCCACTCCAGAGAAACACTCAATCAACATTTCCAACAATGTTTTCATCATACTTAAAGATATTAAAACTCGGAATTCATACCAGAAGCTGTCAAAATAAAGTCCTAATCAAAGAAATTATTTTTTCTTTCAAAGTAATTGAATGTTTATCCAAAAGCCATTTTTTTTATTAGTATAAAAAACAATAACGCTAAAATTACAATCCATCCTGCTCACCCTTTGAGCTTACTCTTTTTAGCACAAACAATTGTTTAGTATTACAAGGATTGTACATGTTTTATCTCTTTCTTTATTATATGAAATAATACAAAAGAGATGAAATAAACAACTCAAATACCACTTTATTTAATGAATTTGCACGACTGAGATTAAGGCAGGATTACACCTTCCAGGAAGGTTTCAATATCATAGCACGAAAGTAAAAAACATGTTTTTTCTATCTTTTTTTCATTAGTAAAGAGAAAAAAATACCTGGTAATGGAAATCTTTTCTTGCTGTCAGAAATCATTTTAAAAATGGCCTTTATAATCAAGCCCATATTATATTACATAATAAAACTTTATAAAACGAACGTTTTTCTCAAAAGTAATAAAAAAAAGCTTAAAAAGCTCGATTACTTATATTTTCGGTGCAACTCGAGTCGAGAAATTATTTTAACTAGATGCCACCCCTTGAATTTTTCACGGAAGTAAAGATTTTCTACATTTAAAAACTTGGTTCACTGAACAATCGTTATCAGTAATAAGTTTTAACTTTTAATGTAAATATGTTATTCCACACATGTTAAAATTTCACAATTAACAATATAAATTTTTCTTATTTAATTGTATCTTAATAGAGACGAAGACGCAAACTGGAAACTGAATATGGATGATCAAGGTGTTTACAGGACTTATGACCTGTCATTGGTTGGGTTAATCGCACGCTTTATGTAATTACAACATTCCCCATTCCACCATTGATATATGATCATGCATGATAAATTTTCTGTTTTCGTATATACTCCAAATCCATACCTATCTTCACATGTCAGTTTTAATTGGCCATCTATGTAGATTTGATTATACTAGTCAATCTTTTTAAGATTAACCTATATAATCCACCCACTAACGCCATCTATGGAGAATGATTTTTTAGCATTTTAGCAAACTACTTTATTAACACAATGCGAAGGTTATCGGCCTATTAGCGTATTGTTTAGAAGTCGCCTGGAGTATAATTCCTATCTTATATGCCAAAGAATTGACCAGAATGATTACAAATATTTTTTTGTGAATGTATACTTATACTTGTATACGAATCCTGGATTTTCACCCATGGTGGGTGGTTAATTCAAATTTAATTGTATCTCAATAGAGACTTTTTGTTTTCTAAACATACAACTATCATCAAAACAAAATTCAAAATTAGATTCAGAATCAGAACAAGATTCAAAGTTCAAAGTATTCTCGTGCTCTTTCTTGATGACATTAGGAATTTTACCTATTATTTTAATTTTATATTATGAAATATGTGAATACGCTTTTTCCATGTGTAAATTATTAAAATATTAATAATTTATTTCGATTTTCCAATTGTGAGCTGAATGGGAGTTGTCACCCTTGTAATAATCAGCTTTCAATTTATCTAATCGTAAGTATTATTTAAAAAAAAATACGTTACACCACTGACAGAAAGAATAGTATTATCGAACTCGCCTACTACAAACCCAGTTATTTTTAAAAACACTCCAGTCCCATACAAATAGGGTATGGTGATCGACACTGGAGTAATTACTAAAAAATATTTTTAAATTAATCATTAAAATAATATTAACTTTAATAATATACAGTTAGATGTGCTGGTAAATCTGCGCGTTGTGCAACGTTGATAATCACAGCTAAGCCAAACCAGTCATCGGTCGATGCATTCAATTTAATTAACTGTCTCGCCGTTTCCCCGGAAGGGTAAGCTGAGAGGATGGATGCCACACTGCTCTGTCCTGACGTAACTCTCGAAATTTATCTACATTCATACAAGCACTCTGTGCTTGTATGAATGTGGTTGCCTTTTAGTAATTGAATTTGAAATTACTTAGATGGTTTGGACATAGGAAACAAATGGATGAGAGAAGAATGTTTAAAACATTATATACAAGGAGCAATGAAACCATTTTTGAGATAAAACGAATTTAGTTTTTTTTTTTTATCGAGATCAGGTGTTTTAAATATTAATTAAATAATAACTGTTGATCATAATTAAACTTTTTTTTTTTAACATAACAGGTATTTATTATCAATACAAAATTAAAACTGTCTCGACATTAGGAAAACCAGACGGAAATATCATAAATTTTGATTATTTTTATTGACAACTCCAAAAGAAAAGCGATTTAAAAAAAAAATCACGTATAAATTTTTTGTGCAGATTATTAAAAAAACGTCTCCATAGTTTGAACTTTCAAACGAGGTATTTAAAGGATTGATTGTATCTCAACAGATATTTTTTTTTTTTTGAAACAGAATATGGTGGTCGAGGCGTTTACAGGACTTATGACCTGTCATTGGTTGGGTTAAGCGATCGCTTTGTGTTAACAACATTATTTAAAATAAACATCGGTTTTAAGTTTACAGAGAAATCAACATTATACTAAAAGAAAGTAGAAAATCTTCTCAAACAATCAAATATTAAATGTTGGCCATGTAAGAACTCGAAAAAATCGACTGCGTGCATGACACGATAAGTGAATGTAGAGTAAGCGATAACAGAACAATGTGGCTGTCAATTATTTCTGTATATCCCTTCAAGAAGAGACAGCGTGATATTTATCATCGTTAATAAGTTAGGTCTCAACATTTACGAGCGTCAAGTTCAATCCGATGCCGATTTATTCGTTTGTAAATTAATTCGAGTACGTGAACTGCTGACCGTGAAATTTGCTAACGTAATACGTTTACATAACACATTGTGGCCCGAGCGGCCGGCTTGGTGAAATGAGATTTGGGAACATGTGTTGTGGATGCGAGAGCTATCTGTCAGATAAAAAGATTTGAAACTCTATTTATATACGAAATGCTCCTATTCTTCTAAGATTACACACGTACCTAGACTCGGTATACGCTCACTGGACTCAACATCAGTAAATCAGTAAGAAACATTAACCCCTTAATGCATGATTTTTTTTAATTTGTAAAAAATATATATGATGTGTAAAAGGTGAAAAAAAAGAAACTTATTATTTTATTTTTTAAATAACTTAATTTTTCCTATATAAAAAACAAAAAAATATTTCTAGGTCTTCCCCTTTTTATCCCTAGATTTTACACAATATTATCCATAATTTTATATGAAAGTGATCATTT
Organism: Lepidostoma basale; assembly: GCA_022606425.2. Taxonomy (NCBI): domain Eukaryota; kingdom Metazoa; phylum Arthropoda; class Insecta; order Trichoptera; family Lepidostomatidae; genus Lepidostoma; species Lepidostoma basale. The sequence continues at coordinate 37,686 of JAHDVF020001288.1, forward strand.
TATTACTTACCTAATGAAAATAATAGTAAACCAGTGTAATGTAATTATTTATAGCGTTTTACAAACAAAACTACAACACTTTTGAATATCACGTTTGTACAGAAAATCATAAACCGACATTTGGAAACAGTCGAACGCACATCTAGTACAACCAGAGACATCTAGCAAGAAGTTTGACAACTAGTAACGCGGATCATAGATAAAACTTTAGTATTATTGCTAGAAGCAAGACCTATTTTATTATGTTGTTGTTTTTTATGGCGAAAGATTATTTTGGATCATATATGAGCCAGTATGCGGTAAGGGGTTAATATAATATATTTTTATTAAAAAAAAAGTAACAAACCATTACGCCATCTCTCCGAAGGGGTAGGCAGATATATATATATATATATATATATATATATATATATATATATATATATATACTATATATATATATATATATATATATATATATATATATATATATATATATATATATATATATATATATATATATATATATATATATATATATATATATATATATATATATATATATATATATATATATATATATATATATATATATATATATATAATGTGTGTACATTGGTATTCGCGGTGTTACGCTAGTGTTTACTTTATGAATATTACGTTCGTCCCTTATAGCCGCGGCCTGGTGCGGGCACGCCTTTATTTGCAGGAAATGCAGCCCCATTTCCCCGCTGCACACTACTAATGCATGCAGAAGAGATAATGCCTCGTAAATCATTCGGAGAATGCATCATTAATCTAAGTACACAGAACGTAAGCCAATTAATCATGCCAGACATTTATACCACACCATGGTGTAGTTGCGGAAGTAAACAACAGTATATACGATTTAAATTAGATAAACCGTTTTTTTGGGGAAGCACTATGATACTATGTCATAGAGTCATATTAAATAAGCAACAATCTAATTTTACACATTTTTCATTCACATGTTTTTAAATGTAAATTACAATATTGGAAATAATACATTTAACCGTGCAAATTACTTAACTAACGAAGTATCGCCGAAAACAGAAAGGATGGACCGTGACAACTTTCTTTCTTGACTTTTAGTCACAAGCACAAGCGACTCCTATCGTGGCCTACCTCGATTACGTGCTCCATTTACATCGCGAACGTATGCGTTTACCATTCTTTCTATCCACATATCCAAACAATCTAAATGATTATTTACTTATTTTGTAAGTAGGTTTTCCTTTTCCTCTACTCAATTTTTATATTACCTTTTTTACATTTTACTTGCAATCGTATAAAGATTTACTACACATTCGTCTTAGAGATTTAATTTTTACTTTTGCCGATTCCATATCCTCTTTCAAAATTTCCTTTAAAATACTTATATCCTCTACCATATTTTTTCATTCGGTAAATAAATAAATAAAATATGCTTCAACAATATCACCGCTCCATTTTTTTTAACTCTAATAATGGATAATATTTCAATCCTATTCCACTGTACAGCGTCCTGTTCCAATATCATTTGTTATAAACAGTTAATATTATCATTTATGATTGTTTAATAAATAAATTTATAGTGTTTTCACGTTAAATTGAAAACAAACAGAAAAAAATTATATTGAAATCATGGAAAGGATTAACGTTCGTCCTTGTAATAACTTTATTTTCAGTTCTATTGAATTGTATATAAAATATGAATTATATCCTCTTGTAATAATTTAATATTTTTTCAAAATACAAGATAAATCTCTTATAATGCTCAATCTTATTGTACAATAATCTTGAGATCTTTCCTAAGTGGCATTTGAATCATACATTAATACATATCAATTGTTTGGCTGAATTTTTATTTTCTGTAATATTATGTTTTTCATACAAATAGATTATGTTTTCTTCGATAATCCACGGAATTAAAGATTTTCAAAGCACTTCAAAGGTTTTATTCCATCATTTATTGCCAATATACAATATTACATTAGATATGATAATTATTTTATATAAGCATTTTCAAATAATGAATCAAAAAATATGTACATTATTGTAACGGGAAAGCAACGGAATACGATCACATTTTAATTAGCCCAATGGCATTCCATGAACCTACAAAAATGTGAAAAAATATATAAGAAGGAAAAAAAAATTTTACTATAAAAATTTTAATTACGTAGAAACTTTCACAATTAAGTTATTTATTGTTTCTTAAACAATTATGTTCCGTACTTAATAAATGATATGAATGAAAACGTCTGTTTTCTAGAAGTTTTATTATATTTTATGGGAAACTCACGTTTTGCCCTTCTAAGGCATTATCAAACGTTTTCTAGAAGTTTTTTGTTCAACATTTGACAATGTCTTAGACAAACGAAACATGTCATTCCCATAAATTATATAAAAACTTCTAGAAAACATAAGTTTTCTTTCATATTAATTATTTAAAATAAAACGTTTTACTTCTCGTTTTTATTACAAATACTTTCGTTTCTTCGTAAATTCTTGTTTTTTTAATTTACTATTATTTACCCATTGCGAACGAAGACTTTCTACCCATGTAACAATCGAGCAACACGAGTGTCTATCAGACCCCATTGAATCATTAGTTTCCAAAGTATATTTTGGTATTTTCGGCTATCCGTTTGAACCTACCTATTCATATTCGTAGTAGCTTCATTTAGAAAACTATTCTAAAATTAGTGTAAACCCAAAACACTTGCTGGATGGAAAACGTTTAAGACTTGTTAGTACTTCAGCATTAAAATTACCTACTCCGTAATATTCATAAAAGGTACCAAAGTAGACAAACATTGTTTTCAGTATATTTTATATCGAACAAAACCAGTTGGTGACTGATTAATAAAAAGGTGCAAACTAGTTTAAACGTAAAACAAAGAAAAAGAAAAAAATGTTTATTGTAATATGTTTCATGTACCAAGGGGTGGCATATTTAGGGTGATGTTTGAATTACACTGTATCATCCAATCACTTTACACATTTATTGGCCTAACACCAATTGGGCTCAAATACTCATAGATACTTGGCTTTTGTAATGATTAGCCCTCAGTCAACTTGATTTCCAAGTTTTTTTTATTGCACAATAATCATTTATAAGAGAAGCATAAAAAAAAGTATTCAGAAAGGATGTAGAAAAAATGATAAAATTGATATTGCATTCCTGAGGCAACTTACACTATCACGAAATATGTTGACCTCCGATGCGTCCCGATTAAACAATAAGATTGCCCTACCCACAAGCATAACCATTGACAGGTTGGTTCCGCAGGAGGGCAAATAAATCAATCTGTGCTGATTTTGACGAGGGTAATTATCAGGGACAAATAGACCTACATCACTCAGGACATCCGAGTTTTGTATATGGCCGCTAATCAGCTGAAAGAAGTGAACTCCCAAGTGGATATTCCTCCTTCTCTACAAAGATTGGTAGCTTAGCATATCTAGCAAGAATTCAGTCGAAAAGAGCTACGGGTAATAACCACGTTTTACGATAACTCTAATTTATTTCAATGTATGAGTACCTTATCTTCTTCTTTGAGTAAGCCTTGTGGCCTGTTTCTTAAGAGGAATTGGCCTCCTGCGAGGTCAATTCCCAGCTGTCGATCCATCTTTTTGGTGGTCTGCCCGGAGGTCGTCTACCTTGGGGTTGGCCTTGCAACAAAATGAGAGAGAGTCTGGATGTATCCATCCTTCTCACGTGTACATACCAGTTCTTCTCCCTTTCCTTCCCCATCGCACGACATCCTTGACCTCACATTTTTCCTTTATCTACCCCTATCAATGTACCATGCGAACAGTATTTATATATACATGCATAATTATTGTTGCTTAAAAATTATTAAACAATTGAAATATACTGAGATGAAGATATTCGACTGCTTTTCCAATATATTATGTTTGTTTTCCATGTGACTTTTTTCCAATAAGCAGTCTTTTGATTTTGCGCAATGTACGAGTATACAAACACAATCCTTTCAGACCGAATTAATAAAAATAAATTCACTTTATTTAAAACACGATACATAATAGTTTAAAAAAACTCATTATGTTTGATTATCTAGTGCATTTAAACATATATTTAAGACCGGTTAATTAATTTAGAACTATTACAATTATCGCACAGTTTTGAAACAGTCACAACCACCATTTTACGACTAAAAACCCTGGAATATTGCTAAAATTTTAATCGCATTGAGTTTTCGAAACAAACCCTGAATCTGTTTTAAAATGTTTAAATAAAAATAATGTTCGCAATTAACATTAAATCTTTAAAAACCCATTTTGTTCATTAGAACATTGTTTTTATTAAACACAGATGAACGCTTACAAAACTGTTTATTTTTTAATTCCAAAGATAAGATACGAAAAAATAGTGTTTTTAAATTAAAATTTATAATTAAAAAAATAATTTTGTTATAATACTGTAAAGACTTAAAAAATAAGTACATACAACAAACGTATGATATTAATTTTTTTTAAATAAATAAAAAATACGTTTTTTTTTAGTTCTGTGTCTGAAAAGGTTTAAAAATTTGGTTTACGTTGAAGCCTTTACCACATTATGTTGTTGTTTTGCAGCGTTGCAGATTTTCAGGAAGCATTCGTGGCCAGGTGCAGCCATGGCGCACGAGCTACAGCTCTTCCGGGAGCCGCAGATGAACATCCATGAGCAAATCGAACGTAAGTCAACTTTTTTTTCCATTGTGCTAATTGTAGAGTAATTAGCTACTCTCCAGTAAGTCTCTGAACCAACTATTGATAAAATAGATTGATAATTTTTTTTGATAAAATTTGATGTTCCTCCAACAATGATGTGAAACTCCAAATTCAATAGTTAATATAGATAAAGATATGTGCTTTCTAGAAGTTTTATAATATTACATGCGATTAATTTGTTTCGCTTCGCCTTTATCAAATGTTTTGATATTCGATACACACTTGACGACCTTCGTGGCCGAATGGTAAGTACTTTGACAGATCTCCGATGGCTCCGGGTTCTATTCCCAGTGATGGCAGTGTGACTGTCAAGATAGATGTTGCTAGAGAGGTGTATCAAGATAGATTAGTGTGGCGGTTCATTATTTCAGCCTACCCTTTCGGGAAAACATGTTTCGCCTCTCTAAGACATTATCAAATGTGTCAATGCCTTAGTACGACGATACATGTTATTCTCATTAAATATAATAAATTATTCTACTAGCTAATAGTTTGTTGACTCTGGAGATTATCTTGTATTCCTAATGTCGAACCATATTTCATGCGTTCCTGGTATTATATATTTAGTATATCCTACCTGTTCTCAATACATTGTCTTAAACTATAATTGTTTGTAATAAGTTTTGAGGAAATGAACTGATTTCATTTGATTTCATAAAAGTGAGCGATCCAGTTCACTGAAACAATCAGAGAAAAACCTTATCTAAAGATGTCGTAATGTATGTAACTTCGTAAGTGCGTTAACGGAGAATTCCGACTTTGTTCAACCGATCTCTTTACCTGTGATAACCCACAATATTTGGAATTAGTGTAAATCAGTTGAGATTTAGTTTCATTTTAAAATATTTACTCTGTCGCGTAAAATAAAAATACAATTGAAGTATTCAGTACTTCATAGTGCTTCAGGCAAAACAACGGACTATTATAATACATAAATTAATTAGGGGATACTTCGAGAACTCGGCCGTACTGGAGGATGTTGGTCTTTTTGTCCCCGATAGATATCTCCGACAGCGACAACACAGATTGTTTTACCTACCGGCCGCCAGAACCAATCTGCCTCTAGTGACACCGGTGGGAAGAGCAATTAGTCTGCTGAACGCGGTCTCCTCGGAGATCGACGTCTTTCATGTGTTAGTGAAAGTACGTTCAGGAGACAAATACTCTTGACTTTGGAAAGTATCTTGCCTTCCTAATGTCGAACCATCACTAATGCGTTCCTGGTATTATGTTGTTTGTATATAATATCTTACCTGTACTCAATTGATGCCTTAAACATTTATGCTGTTTGTAATGTCTTTTGAGTAAATAAACTGATTTGATTTCATTTCATTTGATAAATTTTCATAATACTTGGTGAAGTAAATTTAGTGTAATGAATACGAAATAATAATAATTATTATTATAATAGAAATAATGAATATAATATTGTTATAAATATAATCATCGTGAACGTAGGCAATACGCATCCATGTCGTATCGGCGGTCTCTTTAATGTCGTCCCTCCATCGAAGTTGAGGACTTCCTGGGTTTCAAGTGGCAGTTCTACGACAGCAGCAAAGGAGACGTTTTGTCCATCTATCTTCAGAGCTACGAGCGATCAGGCCTGTCCAGCGCCATTTTAGGGCTGCCACTCTTCCGATTATGTCCGACACCCCTGTTCTGGCTCTAATAGTGGTGTTTCTCACCCTGTCCGCTATTATTATTGTAGGCATTATCAAATCGCACGCTTAATAGAACACTGGCTTAACTCAAAAAACAAGTTTTGCTCAATCTGACATGAGTCAGTGTTTTACGAATGGATAGCGTTAACATTGTGAACGATTATCGTACGTACGATTGGACGATTGTGGAAAATAGATGGATAGCGTTAACATAAGCCTCTGTCTAATGTTAACTCAATTATGACCATAATCGGCCAGTTTACTATTAAACGTGCGAAATGTGCCAATGCCTTAGAGAGGCGAAACATGTCATTCCTATAAACTATAATGAAAATTCCATAAAATAGACGTTTTCATTCGTATTTATTAAAATAATACATTTGGCTTTATCGTGGTTGATTTCATAAAATCATCAGATAAACTAAAACCAAAATGTAAGCGAGTATTTTAAAATATATATATAATAGTACAGTTGGAATACTCGTGCCCATATACGTTCAAGAAGTTGTCAGTTCAATTTTATTTCGAGAGAACGTTTTGGCTGATACAGTAATAATTAAGATTTACAGTATGCATTGGTATTCAAAACCGGGAACCGTGTAGAATTGATGTTGAATATAATAAAACCTCCAATGTATGTACGCCCAGTGGTGGCAAATGATTATTACGGATTCAACAAAGCGGACATATGCTTTCTTAAGTCACACACTCGTCAATCATGACTGTACGCTTCTTCACTACAATTCTAATCGTTAATTTTTATGGCCAATATTTTATACAACGCCTCTCTTATGATTTACCTCCGAATAAGTAAAAATATCATATGTTTATTCGAAACAAATCAAGATCAATAAATTATATATTGTTTCTTGAACAATGATGTAATACTCCATATTAAATAATTAATAAATTTACAAAAACTAACTAACTAACCATCACGCCGTTTCCCCGGAGGGGTAGGCAGAGAGTATGGACCGCCACATTGTTCTTTACTGGCATAATTCTCGCGCCTCTTCTACATTATGACATCGTGACATGCACGCTCGTCGATTGTTCCTACTTCGAACATTTAGTCAGTAATTGATTAATTTGGTCATGCCATGTCTTGGCCTTCCTCGACTTATTTTTCCATTCACACTACTTGTAAATATCTTTTTAACAAATATGTCCAAACCATCTTAGTGATCATTTCTTAATTTTATTTATCACGCATTCATCCGCCTTACATTCCTTTCTTACTTCATCATTAGATATTCTATCATACATTGTTTTTCCTCACATTCTTCTTAGTGACCTCATTTCTACGCCATTTTTTCGTACTTACAACATTTGCCTACCTCTTCGGGGAGACGGCGTGATGGTTAGTTAGTTAGTTACAACAATTGATAATGCCTTAGAAGGGCGAAACATGTTATTCTCATAAAATATAATAAAACTTCTAGAAAACTGACGTTTTCATTCGTATTAATCATCGTTATCATGGTTCATTTATTTGATTGATTTCCACAGTGATAAAGCAAGAAATTTTAATTATTTACCGTTCACCAATCTTCCTTTTAGATTTGTATAATCAAATTATTTCACCCAAGTCAAATCAATATAAAAGTATTTTTCGTTTTACTTATAATTAAGTGTTTTAACAAGTGTTCAAGTGTAACAAGAATTTATCAATGAAAGCGAAAACGGCCGTTCACAATGGAGTTCTGGTCCCAACCCTAATGTATGGAAGCGAAGCATGGAACTGGTAGAAGAAGGATGATAGCAGAATAAATGCGGTAGAGATGAGGCCCCTAAGACGTATGTGTGATAGAACGATGTACGATCTCGAATGCTGATATAAGATAGGAATGTAGAGCGGAAGAAGGTATTATGAACAAAATTATGAAAGGATCGCTGCGTTGGTTCGGACATATGGAACGCATGGATTGAGAAAGAATGGTTAAGAAAGTATACGTTAATAATGTAAATGGGATACGAAGTCGAGGCAGACCGAGGAAAACATGGCATGACTAAATTAATCAAATTTTAAAGGTTGGTCATGTTAGAAGTCGGAGGAATCGACGTGCATGTATGACTCGTTGTATGAATGTGGAGGAATCTAGAGAGGTTTGCCAGGATAGAGTAGTGTGGCGGTCCTTTCTCTCTGCCTACCCCTACGGGGAAACGGCGTGATGGTTTGTTTGTTTTTTGTTTTGAAGTGTTTCAACTATTTATTGTGCGATTAATTTTTATATTCATCTTTAACTTCTCGGCCACATCACGTCACTGGTGTATCTCTTACATGTGTATGCATAATTAGGTGTCTAACAAGGTAGCTTCTAACTGCGGCGAGTACAGTGGACTCGCTACGAATCTTTCGGTCCCTCACCCAAGGAACATTACATCTACCATATATCTTGGAGGATTTATTCAAAATAATTAACGAACCATCATTCCATTTCTGCAGAGGTGAAGGCGTGTATTACATATGTTTTAAACTATATTTGCATTCTTCTCTTCTTCTTCTCTGGTTTCAATTCTGGGATTGGTTTGCAGCAATTTCCTCTATTATTCTCTTCCATTCTTCCCTGTCTTGTGCGGCTCTTTTGAAATCTGCATATGATGAGCAGCGCACGTCCACCAACAGGTCCTTCAGGTACTCTCGGCGTGGGCGTCCCCTAGAGTTTGTCCCCTCGATCATACCCTCCATTATGGCATGCAAGAGACCTTCTTGACGTATTACATGGCCGATCCATCTTGCACGCCTTTCGGACAAGGTCCTGAGGAGGTGCCTTCCTCCTTCGATTCCTTGAAGAACTTCCTCATTCGTGATGTGGTCTCTCCAGGAAATTCCAAAGAGTCTTCTATAGGACCACATCTCAAAAGCCTCTAGTCTCCGCTTATCCCTTTCGGATAGGCACCATGTCTCGCAGCCGTACATCAAGACACTCCATACATAGGTCTTGATGAGGAGTATTCTCAGTTTTAGGTCTATATTATTTGACTCTATTATTTTCGACCTTTTATTAAATGCAAGCCTAGCCTGATGTATACAGCTGTCGACCTCGCTCTTAGACCGACCGTCCCATGTTATTTTGCTCCCGAGGTAGACAAACTCCTTGGTGTTCTTTAGTGGAACTCTGTAAGTTCTAATTTTAGTGGAAATTTGCATTACACAGTGGATATTATTAAATTCTCTACTCAGTTATAGACTGTACTGTTGCATTGGTACAATATTTTGTGTACTAGAAAAAAAATGAAAGATTTTTTTTAACAAGATTTCATATTTTTGTACTTCATCATCTCGGCTTGTCCGGATAATTGGCGTTCCGGTTAACTGACGTCCGAATAAACGACGTTCTTCTTTAATTTAGACAAATGAAAAAAAATAATAATAATGATAAAAAAAAGTATATTTTAACGATGTAAATGGATTAAGAAGTAGAAGTCCGAGAAATGAGAAATCGACGTGCTCGTGACACGATGTATGAATGTCTTAACATCAACTTAAAATCGAAAGAAAGTATATCACGAAAAAACATTTCATTCAGTCCATTCTTTCTTCCCTTCAGAAGACTGTCGGAAGTTCATTCAGTCTGTCGATGCCAGCGAGCCTGGCGAAACCGGTCGCTGTCGAGATAAAGACAAAAGTGGAAATAGTTAATAAACATCGTTTTATTTAATTATATTATTTGAAATGTTTTATTTTTTACTTTGAACAATATCTTTATATCGATCGATTCGTGCATTCAAACACACAACTAACTCGCTGAGCACTGCAAATAAACACTGTTTTAAATAATTCTGTAAACATAATCTCTTATCGGGACTATTAAATTCAGTCAAGCATACCTTGTTAAAGTCGAAAATAAATACAATAGTACCGACGATTCATAATGTATTTGACAAAAACGGTTCGGATCTTGCCGTTGCAACCAAAATACACTTGGCGAATTCCGTAATAATGATTCAAGTGTACTATGTTACGATACCGACCGTGTACAGTCGTTGGAATTTTGTATTCACCGGATTGTTTCTCAAGAGATTTATCGAATGTAGTTTTGTTTTAAATATCAGTACCGGAATAGACTACGTTCTAAATTAGATTGCACTTAATAAAATCTCACTTTTAGTATGTTCTAAAATTTTAATTATTTTTTAACTAAAATAATAATTTATCAGTACAGTAAAACCTCTATATTACGGAATAAATGGGGGAAGGGGGTGTCCGTTAAAGCGGAAAGTCCTTTATGTAAAAATAGATTTAAAATTTGGAGCAAGTAGTTGAGTTCGTGTATTTAGGTAGTATGTTTACAAGAGATGGGCGAGTGGAGAGGGATATTGAAAGAAGGGTTGGGGTAGGCAACAAAGTGAATGGTGCACTTAAAGTTGTCATCGCAAACAAAAACCTATCCAAAAAAGCTAGAATGGCAGTGCACAATGGTGTTCTTCTACCGACCCTTATGTATGGAAGCGAAGCATGGAACTGGCAAAAGGATGAAAGTAGAATAAATGCAGTAGAAATGAGATCTCTTAGACGAATGTGTGGATACTCTGTGTATGATAGAGTGTCGAATGAAAATATAAGAAGTGAATGCGGTGCGAATGATGGTGTCATGAACAAAATATTGAAAGGATCATTAAGATGGTTTGGACATATTGAAAGAATGAATGAAGAAAGAATGGTAAAAAAATTATATGTTAATGATGTAAATGGAACCAGAAATAGAGGGAGACCGAGGAAAACGTGGCACGATCAAATAAATCAAATATTGAATGTCGGCCATGTGAGGAGTCAGAGAAATCGACGCGCGTGCATGACACGATGTATGAATTTTGAGGAAGCGAGAGAAATATGTCAGGAAAGAAAAGTTTGGCAGTCCATTCTTTCTGCCTACCCCTTCGGGGAAACGGCGTGATGGTTAGTTAGTTAGTTAGTTAGTTAGTTAGTTAGTTAGATTTAAAATAAATCAAAAAACTATTTTTTTAAACCACAAACGAAATTCTCTTTATTGTCTTCGGGCACTCGTCGTGAAGTAACATAGCGGTTTAATATCGACGCGCTTGCTTTCGGTAATCCTGCTTGGAAAAAGGAATCAAGTTTTGTTTTCACTTTTGAAGTTTGATGGGGTTTTTTTATAATCAACTCTCTAAAATTACGAAAATCGGTAATATACTTGATCTTCGTTATCTGACGAATAGTCAATAAATGTCGAGATATGATCTTACCACTGTTGTTTCTTCACTTCCATCCTCGGCAATATGTCTCAAATTCTAGTGCTAAAAATTGTTTACATGCGGCAAACAAACAGTAATATTTTAAAGAGTTAATTAAAAAATATCTTATATTTATACGGAAACTTAAGCAACATAGTTTGATTCATATATTTTTTAAATTACATTGGCTCAAATGATATGTAAAAAATTAATGTGTTATTCTCGGAATTATTAACGCGATAGAACCTTGTTGTTGCAGGAATCCGGCGTGTATTCGGAAACAATCTATAGAGTGTAATAGGCGCCTTAATTGTTATTTTGACCACGCTCTTTTAGAGAAAGGATCAATGTGGAGTTAAAACATGACAGTTCCGTTTGAGTTTTTATTCCTTTCGTTCATCTATTATCTACTGGATGTTGAAGCAGGCCCGCCGTTTACACTAGCGCCGACACTTTGTCACGCAACGCTTGCAGTACCGCCGTGTTACATACTTTACAAATCCTAATAAACTTTAGAGTTACTTGGGACTGGAATATAAAACAATAAACGAGAAACAAGCTAACTTATATATTATTGAAAATACACAAAATATCAATAAAAAGGTTTTTATGTATCTACCATGCATATATCCAACGTTTTATCGTGTTATAATTTTAAACTATGAGAGTTGAAAATTTTAACTAATTGGAACCTATTTATTTTTAAACTTTCGTGACTCTCCGTTCTATCATTCTATTCGTCCTCGCGCACACTTTCTCTTACCCTCTTTCTCTCCTTTATATTACTTTCTTTGTATGTTGTTCTTTGATTTTATGTTTAGTTTATTCTCTCACCCTGACGAAACTCCTGCGGGAGCGAAACCGATTGGTGTTACCAAATAAAGTGGTTTAGATACAAATACTGAAAGTGAATTATTGTTTTATTTATTGTTTCCTGTTAATAATTATTACGAATAAAAACACTAGAAGTTTTATTATATTTTATGGGAATGACATGTTTCGCCTTTCTAAGGCATTATCAAATATAATATGAAACATTATGATATATTCTATGAAACTGACGTTTTCATTCGTATTATTTATTTATTGGAACCATTCCCGTGTATACCTATGTCCTATACGAATAGTAAAAAACAAGTCCATTAAATTATTTATTCCGCAATCTTGGGTTATTATTGAATAATTGATTTTTTTTAAATGTGTTTTTTTTTTCTTTTTTACAAATGTATTTCAAATCAAATCAGTTTATTAACTCAAAAGACATTACAAACAGCAAAACGTTTAAGACATCTATTGATTACAGGTAAAATATTATAAAAATACTACATAATACCAGGAACGCATGAGATAACGTACCTTCAATAATAAGAAAGACGTCGATCTCCGAGTGTTCGTATCACGTCTTCTTCTTCTTCTTCTTTGCTAGCCTTCTTCCCTCCACTGCTGGATATGGGCCTCTTCCAATTTCTTCCACTCGACTCTATCCTGCCTCTTTTGTTTCCAAGATTTTCCAACCCTTTTGATAATATCATCGGTCCATCTCATCGGTGGCCTTCCGACACTTCGCCTATTTTCCCATGGTCTCCAACTGAGTATCTTGGGTGCCCATCTGTTGCCACCCTGTCTAGCCAAGTGTCCAGCCTATTGCCATTTCAATTTTGCCACTCGGTCCATGACGTCAGCAACCCTGGTGCGGCGTATCAGAATAAAACAGTTAATATTAACATAATTTTATTTTACTTTGAAACATATTCTAAATCCCACAAATTTCTAAAAAATAATATTAAGACAGCTGCTAAAATCTTCAATTGAACACCATAGTCTATATATTAAAGTAAATGCTTATTGTATCACTTGGAACATATCAATTAATCTATCGCCATTTTATTGTCACGTAAATTCTACACCAGACCAAAGACTGTGAGAATCACATTGCCATCTCCGGGAATCGAACACGAAACCTTCTATGTGGGAGTTATAGCTTTTGCTACTCGGGCACGAAGCTTATCATTTTGAAATTGTTTTGATTATTTCATACAATACGTGCTGAGCACACATTGTTAAAGCTTATCTGTGTTATTTTGTAGGCTTGAGACGGTGTCATTCAATGAGAATTTGATTTGACTTAGTCATCTTTTTATCTGTGTCTAGTGCGTTAGGCAATAGACCCAATTAAGGAACAAAATTATATCAAATTATAAGTCACATGATTTTCATCTAGCCGATTAAAACTGTTAAAAATACTCCCTGTTTCGTAGTTTCTTAAACCCCATTACTAAAGGAAGGCCTTTCACTCGTAACATTTTATAAAAAATGACAGATATCAGAATAAAACAGTTAATATTAACATAATTTTTTTTACTTTGAAACATATTCTAAATAGTTCCGACAAATTTCTAAAAAATAATATTTAGACAGCTGCTAAAATGTCCAATTGAACACCATAGTCAATTCCGTGGTTATAATATAATGTGTTATTTTATTTTATGTATAGTATGTAATAATTTTAAATAGTTATCGACGGATAATATTATTTTAAAATAAGTATGTTAGTGTTTTTTTGCTCTTAACGTTAGAAATATATCGACCTTCGTGGCAGAGTGGTAAGAGCTCTGACTTCCATACCGAAGGCCCCGGGTTCGATTCCCGACGATGGCAGTGTGATTGTCACACTGTCTTTGGTCTGGTGTAAAATTAAAATGGCGATAGATTAGTTACTTATCACATGTCATGAGAATCAGTATAATAGCTAAAATAAATTGTATACAGTAATTGGGTTCAAACGACCTATTGTACACAAGAAGAAAAAAAAAAATGTGATGATTTTTTTAATGAATCTGTCTCGAACAGTGAAGAAAACTAAAAATAAACAATATCCGTGAATCCAAATTTAACACGCAGGATATTATAGGTGAAATGTTCGATATTATAGGTGAATATAACGAAGTACCAATGTTTCCGGAAACCTTATATGTGACTAATACGATTGCATATTTTCTTTAAAAACGATACTCACTAAAATTCAATCGATGATCAAAAGTGAATTTACTAACTAGTATTTTTATTCGCGATTTTAAGACTGATCGCTGTGCCTTTTTATACAATATAATAGTTAAAAACTTAAATCAGCGACGTGCCTCCATGTGTGGTGTTAATATAACACCCGGCGCCCCTGGAAACGACGTAAAATCGGCCAAACCTTCCACCACAATGGCATGAAATATATATATAAAAATGAAGCTCTATTAAGACCATCCTTACGAGACTCTCTTGCCATTGACCGGAAGAAGATATATAGGGACTTGGACTTGGATCGTTTTAGCTGTTCCCCTTTAGTCTGATTGTAACATTGTTTTGGTTGGTTAGTTTTTATACATCTGTGGCCCAGAGTGTTCATCTGAAGGGCGAGGGCGGATCTATGTTATCAAATTCCCCCTTTTTTTCTACCAGGGCTGCATTAATGTACGACTAGTTAACGCTGGCCTTGTAGAGTATGAATTGGAATATAAGTACGGTTTTATTAATAGTATTAACGGCCTTATTCACCAATGTGTAGAACAGCGGGGGTAATGGGGGAATTAAGAGAATAGATAAAATAATAACGGACTTTTTTTTTTAGTTTTCTAAGTCTGAACGAAATATAACCCATCGGTGTCTGTCTAACAATTTAGCACAAGCGGCAAAGGACTTTGGCGGTTAATGCATGGGACAAAAACATGAGGGGTTCCGCCACAGTTTATCTCAGATTACCGCCCTTGAATGCCAGCTACCTAAGATCACCACAGGGTTCGTGTATTATTGAGGACACACTTTACATCTTTCACCTCAGTCCTTACCTGTCTTGTACGGTTGTGAGAAGATTTTTAAGGCATATTGGCTGTAAGAGGTTTAAGATTCAAGATGATCGAAATTTCATTTACTTCGAGGTTTAGAGTTTCCCAGTATGTAGAATCAGTTTAATTATGGAGAATTTTTTCGATTGTAAATGGTACTTGAAAATTTAATAATAGATACGGGAAAAAAAACACGAAAAAGTGGAAGACCGAAGATAACTTGGCACAATCAAATTAATCAAATATTAAATGTCAGCCACATAAAGAGTCGGAAAAATCAACGTGCGTGCCTGTTGCACGATCCATGAACGTAAAGGAACGAAATAAGTATGTCAGGATAGAACAGTGTGCCGGTACATTATTTTACTGCCTATCCCTTCGGGAGATGGCGTGATGGTTAGTAAGTAGTTATTATAGTTAAATGAAAAACATATATATCATCTGTCTTTATAACATCTTTATAATCAAATCTTTATAACATCTGTCAAAACTGATCATATTTGTAAACAATTTTAAAAATATATAATATGTATCACTGAAGAAGGACCGGTTGTCCGAAACATGTCTGATATATAATTTTTTTTTCGTTAGTGTTGTATATACAAAGTATTATATATAAAAAAGAAAAAGACAAATAAAACATCTACAACACAGAGTATGGCGAACAGAAACATTGTTTTTTATGGGAATGACGTGTTTCGAATAGCAAAGATATAATATTATCAAGTGTACTCAGCAACAACAACTAACCATCACACCTTTTCCTCGAAGGGGTAGGCAGAGAGTATGGACGTCTAAGGCTTTCTCCACATGCATACAGCGAGTCAAACACGAACGTCGATTCTTCCAACTTCTAACATGGACGAACTTTAAAATTTTATTAATTTGGTAAAGCCTTATTTTCCTCGTTTACGACTCAAATATAAAAAAAATATTAAACTTATGTCAATCCTAATTTTATTTATTGTTTCTTGAACTATGGTGTAAAACTCAATATTAAATATTTATTACGAATGAAAATGTAAGTTATCTCGAAGTTTTTTTTTAATTTATGTGAATGACAGGTTTCGCTTGTATAATATTTGATTATGCCTTAGACAGGGGGCGAAGCTAGCGACAGAGTGAAGCATAGCATTCGCTATGCTTCGCCCTGTATGGTGTTCCGGTATCATTTCGAGAAAGCTCAAGATCCAAATATTCAGCCTTCGCTCAATATTCAACATCTATTGGCCCCAAACAGTGTCAAATGCTGTTCCCTGAACCATGGCAGGCGAAAAGCCAATTAGAGAACAAGTCGCTAGGCGCAAATGGCAGTGGAACGGTCACATTCTGAGACGGAACCCAGCCTGCATCGCCCAGGGCGCACTAGACTGGTCCCCCATGGGGGGAAAGAGAAAGAGGCAGACCTAGAGCCAACTGGAGAAGAGCCCTACAGGACGAGGTTAAGGCAGCAGGCCTCACTTGGGATGATATGCGATAGAGTCGGGTGAAGAAGGTTCCTTGAGGCCCTATGCACCACGGAGGTGTGACAGGACAAAAAGAAGAAGAAGAGATGCCTTAGACAAGCGAAACGTTTCATTCACAAACAAAACAAACAAACAAAACCATCACGCCGTTTCCCCGCAGGGGTAGGCAGAGAGAATGGACCGCCACACTACTCTATCCTGGCAAACCTCTCTAGCTTCCTCCACATTCATACAACGAGTCATACACGCACGTCGATTCCTCCGACTTCTAACATGACCAACCTTTTAAATTTGATTAATTTGGTCATGCCATGTTTTCCTCGGTCTGCCTCGACTTCGTACCCCATTTACATCATTAACGTATACTTTCTTAACCATTCTTTCTCCATCCATGCGTTCCATATGTCCGAACAAACGCAGCGATCCTTTCATAATTTTGTTCATTATACCTTCTTCCGCTCTACATTCCTTTCTTATATCAGCATTTGAGATTCTGTCGTATATCGTTCTACCACACATACGTCTTAGGGACCTCATCTCTACCGCATTTATTCTACTCTCATCCTTCTTTTGCCAGTTCCATGCTTCGCTTCCATACATTAAGGTTGGGACCAGAACTCCATTGTGAACGGCCGTTTTCGCTTTCATTGATAAATTCTTGTTTCCAATAACTATTTTTAAAGCTCCATTCACTTTGTTACCCGCACCAACCCTTCTTTCGACGTCACTATCCGTTCGGGCATCTGCTGTGAACATACTACCTAAATACACAAATTCCCTCACCTGTTCCAAGTTCTCTTCGTTCACACTTATATTACAAACTGTCATTTGCTCTTCCCTTTCGAAAACCATCACCTTTGACTTTCCGACATTCATCATTAAATCATTTGACTTGCATACCTCATTCATTCTCGACACCAAGATTTGTAATTCGTCCGCACTATCCGCAACGAGAACGGCATCGTCCGCGTAAAGCAGACAGTTTACAGATAAATCACTCATCTTAGCACCAGCATTTATACCTTTAAGTTCTTTCATACACTTGTCCATATACAGATTGAACAACCATGGAGACATCACGCAGCCCTGCTTAACACCCTTCGTGATATCAAACCAAGGCGTGATGTCTCCATTTACCCTAACACAAATTCAAATAAAAGTTCTAGAAAACGACGAGTTTTCCTAAATACTCAATTTGTAATAATTTAATAATTGAACTAATAATAGATGATTTCGTGGAATATGGCGTTAACGTGTTACTCAAGAATAGGCTCGATTGGATCTGATTGGTACTAGTTAGAACTCAATGGAAACCCATAGAATACTTTTGGCAATCAATTGGCAATAGCGTATTTGCTTTTTTCTGAATTTTCGTTATTAGATCATCCGTTATTAATCTAATAATACGTTATATAATTGAGTAATTGATGATAACAATTACTACTTGTATCCACAATTATTCACTTACACAACATATTATTAGGTGAAAATGATATGTTGTGCGCAAAAATAGTTATTTTAAATATACATACATGAAAACTGGTTCCAGTATCACGTTAGCTTCAAATGTCGATCGTAACCAACCGTTTAAAATTGTTAATTTTTTAAATGTCACAAGACGCGCCTGATATTTAAACATTTGATTGAAAATACGACGATTAATTGATACGCGTGTTCACTAAAGTTAAATCTATGGAGATGATATAATAAGGTGTATACCGTTCAATTCCTTAAATTTTTAACTGCAAAGTACATTGTTCATTTTCCAGAAGGACCAAAAAAACGTAATTATAAAATGCTTTATTACGTAACAAAGTAATTGTTTTTTACTATAGTATATTTTTTAGATCATTTCAAACAATTTTAAGATTCCAAATTTTTAAGTAATAATAAGACACGCTATTGCATCATTAAATCGTTTTCGAAATATTGGGTACCTACAAACGAGTCTAAAATATTATATACGAGGATATGTACATTGTATAATCATACGTATGTTGTCTCGTGACTTATTGGATGCCAAAATCAAATTCACGTAGTTTCAATATTATTTTATATTATGACTAACTAACTAACCATCACGCCGTCTACCCGGAGGGGATGGCAGAAAGAATGGACCACCACACTGTTCTGTCCTGACATACTTCTCTCAATTCCTCTACATTTATACATCTTGTCATGCACGCACGTCGATTTCTCCGACTACTCACGTGACCGACGTTCAATATTTAAGGAATAAATATAGATAGAATAAAATAAATATAAAATAACGTATTCTATGATATCATAATATAAAAAGGCATAAAGCCAGAAAGAATACGAGAATATTATGAATACAAGAGAGTGAGAGAGGAATACTTAGATTCTCTCCGAAAGTACTTCGAAATGCACACAATGCTCATGCTTAAGAACGTATCTGGATTATTTTTAATTTTATTCCGATTGAAGTTGTATGGCCAGTAGTGTAAAAAATAAAAAGTAGAACAATTTGGTGTTGTTAATTGGGAAAATTTAACGTGTGTAAAATATTATTTATATTAAATTTTTTTTACTGATTACGATTGTACAGTGAACCGAGTTTTTAAAGGGTAGAAAATTTTTACTTCCTTAAATATTTTACGAGTTGCAACTAGTGATTAATAATACCCAACATTTTTTTTTTTTTGTGAATGTATACTTATACTTGTATACGAATCCTGGATTTCACCCATGGTGGGTGATTAATTCATGAAATTTAATTGTATCTCAATAGAGACGAAGATGCAAACTGGAAACTGAATATGGTTGATCAAGGTGTTTACAGGACTTATGACCTGTCATTGGTTGGGTTAACAACCTGTAAAAAATTGTCTTACATGCTCATAAAGAAATAGTGGAATGGGGAATGTTGTAATTACATAAAGCGTGCGCTTAACCCAACCAATGACAGGTCATAAGTCCTGTAAACACCTTGATCAACCATATTCAGTTTCCAGTTTGCATCTTCGTCTCTATTGAGATACAATTTAAAAAAAAATTATTTCATCTAAACTTAAGTTTTATTACAATTTTCCAAATACCTTGTTCGTCCTTAATTTTATTTTGGTACATACCTTAAAATACATTCATTACCACTACCCGAGCATTTTTGACACAGGGGGGTCTCGATCTATAGGGTGTTTTTTTAGAGGTTTGGTTTTTAAACGGCAAAATTGTTTCTACAGACTGTCAATTTAACAGTTGACAGTTTGTAGTCAGTACGTTTGGCCATTTCACCATGAATATACTGACGTCAGAATTGCGCTTGCAAAATGTGCAAATTAATTTTGAAAACCTTGGTTAGGTTCGCCAAACTTATCGTGCACTACGTCCATTTTACGGTCGATATAATCGTCCATCCGAGCAAGTTATTTGGAAGACCATGGATCGTTTTCATACCACGTACACTCTAGTGAATAATACGCATCCGCAAAGACAACAATTGTCGAAAATTGGACTTCACGATTGCGCTTCATTCGAGCTAGCCGTGGCGCTCATATGCCCGAAATCATATTAAAACAATAATGCCATAAAATTATCTATTAAATAATGCTAATATCAAAGACATTATTTCAATGAGTTTTTTTTTTCATTTGAATATGTATTGTATACGAAGAATGTGCAGGAAAAAGTTGTATGATAGAATACCGAACGATGAAATAAGAGAGAAATGTAAGGCAGATGACTGCATCCTGGATAAAATTAAAAAAGGATCCTTGAGATGGTTTGGACATATGGAACAAATGGATGAGAGAAGAATGGTTAAAAAGTTGTACACAAGCAGCGTAGTGGAAAAAGAAGCCGAGGACGATCGAGGAAAACAAGGCATGACCAAATTAATCAATTACTAAAAGGCGGCCACATTCGAAGTTGGAATAATCGACGTGCGTGCATGGTACGATGTATGAATGTAGAGGAAGTCCGAGAGGTATGCCAGGAAAGAGCATCGTGGCGATCCATCCTCTCTCCCTATTCCTACGGGGAAATGGCGTTATGGTTAGTTAGTTAGTTAGTTTTATTGTATACCTCTAAAAAAAACAACCTTTACAATGAATATGTATGTATGGGTGCTGGCTATATCGTGCGTGTGTATTTATAATTTGGTATTGGTGCCATCAGGAGAGCTAACACCAAAATGGGGCGTGACGGGACAGGGCTACAGGACACTTGATGAAGGGTGCATAACACAATAACATTAACTATCCTAGAAGTACATTCATATTACTTTTTTCGTGAACAACTCAACTGAATTAAATTGAAATCAAAACAAGTTTAAAATACCTTTTTATAGATCTACCCCAAACTCTTATTTTCTTATTTAACTGAAGTTTGATGTAGGCAGAAAGAATAGACTGTCACACTTTTCTTTCCTGACATATTTCTCTCACTTTCTCAACATTCATACATCTTGTCATGCACGCGCGGCGATTTCTCTGACTCCTCACACTTGCTGTTGGATAATGCCATACCCATTATCTTTCATGACATCGTTTTCCATTCACATCGTTATCGTATTCAGTATACATTATTTATACATTTGATACAAATATTCTTAGCAATCTTAACCAGCTTCTTCCAACTGCTCTTCTGCGGAAAACATTGTCGACTGTTTTAAAATGCCTAATAAAAAAAGAGAAACGTCATTAAAGTGCACTGCAAGTTTATTACCGAATCGACACAAAAACATGGTTATTGCTATTCTATCAAATTATATTACGAAATTTTACAAATTTTACTTTACGAAGTAATGAAAACGTCTGTTTTCTACCAGATTTTTTATATTTTATAAATTTCATGTATTTGACATTTGACTTGACATTGACAATGACATGTTTTGCCTTCGACAGGCAAAATAATAAATCTTCTATAAAATAGACGTTTTCATGTGAATTAATTATTTAATATGGAGTTTTACATCATTGTTCAAGGAACAATTTTACCTCAATTATTTCCTGATTAGTTTATGATTATTACGATAAACATGTTCTATTTTTATCTATGTTTTTGTATTTGTAATTAGATCTTGATTACTTATTTCTACCTGTTAAAATATAAGATTAATACTAAATTAAAGGTTTTATGCCTGTGTTACCAGTCCGCATAAATATATTTTTTTCTATTTTAATCATTTTGCTGATCTAATAACCCAACGATCATGTTATATGAAGGGGTACAAAGAGAAAATGGACTATCACGCTCGTTCATTCTAATATATTGATCTAAACTCTATTATAATTGATATCGATGATAACGATCACGTTATCCGAAGGGGCACGAAGAAAAAATAGAATATCCCACTCTTTCATCCTAATATATTGATCTAAACTCTTTTATATTTTATCTAAACAACCTAACGATCACGTTATCCGAAGGGGTACGAAGTGAAAATAGAATATTCGACTCTTTAATCTTAATTTATTGATCAAAACTTTTTTATATTTGATCAACCAAACGATCACATTATCCGAAGGGGTAAGAAGAGAAAATAGAATATCCCACTCTTTCATCCTAATATTGATCTAAACTTTTTATATTTGATAAAAGAGTTTAGATCTAAACAACCTAACGATCACATTATACGAAGTGACACGAAGAGAAAATAGAATATCTCACTCTTTCATCCTAATATATTGATAAAAAACTCGTTTATATTTCATAAAAGAGTTTAGATCTCAACAACCTAACGATCACGTTATCCGAAGAGGTACGAAGAGAAAATAGAATATCCCACTCTTTCATCCTAATATATTGATAAAAACTCTTTTATATTTGATAAAATTTGATCTAAACAACCTAACGATCACGTTATCCGAAGGGGTATGAAGAGAAAATAGAATATCCCACTCTTTAATCCTAATATATTGATATAAACTTTTTTATATTTGATAAAAGAGTTTTGATCTAAACAACCTTATGATCACGTTATCCGAAGGAGTACGAAAAGAAAATGGACTATCACGCTATATAATCCTAATATACTTTTCTAGACTCTTTTATATTCATACGACGTTTCATACGTACGCCAATTTTCCTGAAATCTATCTAATATGACGAATTTTCCATTATTCCATTGTGGCCCTATAATTTTAAAATTATTCCATTATAAATATTATACATAATATCATATTTATAAAAACACTACAGTTTCGAAAAGACTGATAGAATTTCGTGAGAAAAATAAGAAAAAGTCTGAGGCAGAAATTTTTTTATCTTTAATAGAAATATTTTTAAGGATTAATTGAATCTCAATAGAGACGAAGATGTAAGTTGTTTTTTGGAAACAGAATATGGTAGTCGAGGCGTTGACAGGACTTATGACCTGTAAACGCATTGGTTGGGTAAACGATATGTTTAAAATATTCCCAATTCCGCCCTTCTTACGACTAAGTAATTTTTATAATTTTTCTGAAAGATGTATATATGCTAAAATGTTAAGAACACTTCACATTTTTTAGGTCAATCTACACTAGCGCCATCTACAAGTATTTTTATACATTTAAAAAAAACAAATGAATAGAAATAGTCAGTAAAATAATTTGGATATATGGAAAGAATGGAAGAGGGAGGAATATTTAAAACATATGAGCAATGTGGATAAAAAAAATTAAATAGCAGATAAATTCATGTTTTATGCCTACCCGGTAACAATGTGATCGTTTATTAGCTAGCTGTAAATAATGTATGTATAAAAACAGACAAATGATTTATTTGTAGTTCCTAGTGGAAACAATTGAGATATATTTTACTTTTGTATAATATTCACGAATCCCACGGCTGTGTTGATTCATATTTGCCTTTGGCTCCACACTAAAGGGATTCCTCTCCGAGGTTGTCTGAAGGACAGGCAGCCGCTGATAATTTATTCGCACAATCCACAATACGCACTTCATTCTCTGCAGATGGCGCCATCAGACAGTACGTTTATTTTGGTCAACCTCACGCGATTTCACTTCCGAGGCGGATACATTAGAAGAATAAAATAATCGAGTTATTAGCATTCCTGCTAGTTACAAAATGAAGTGTTTTAAAATTGTATCTCAATGGCTATTCTATAAATAATTTGAATTAATGAATTCAAAATACACCATCAGAACAAAAAAATCTCCTAAGAACCACAGAAATGAAGACTCCGATCCGTTGCAAGAACGAAACTCCGAGACAGAATAAGAAATTCTGAAATAAGAAAGATCTGCAATGTAGAAGATGTCGTGCGATGGGGAAGACTGATAAGACGCTACTGGAGAGATCATATGGAAAGAGCATGTTCTGAAAGAGTGATAAATATAGCCGCAAATAAAGTACCAATAAGAAATCGACCTGCAGGAAAACCATCTAAAAGATGGCAAGACAGTTGGACATCTGCATCCCAGGAACAGGCTCCGAGAAATAAAAGGACACAGTCCTAAATAAAGCAAAAGAAGAAGAAGAAGAAGAAATCAAAATAAACAAACTTATGCAGCCCTAATCTGGAACTATGCAACTTCGAGTCACATACGTAAACTCCAAATCCTGCAAAATATGGCTTTCAGTTTATCGCTTGGCGCGCCTTCATGGACCAGTATTACACAACTGCGCCTATAATCCTGATGATAAATTAATTTCGAAACCTGATAAAAACATAATCCATTAGTTTATATTTCTGTATTTATTTGGCATTCAAAACGTGGATGCATCGTAGAACACTAAGCATACCATGGACCGATATGGGCAGCAATGTAAGAGTGCGCCAAAAAGCAAAAGTTGATAAACAATACCAATTATTGGTGGCTGATATCAAGGTCCGGAAAATGTCCTACCTAGGGCATGTTCTCAAAAGAAACAAGTGCAAACTGCAGCACCTAATCATAAAGGGCAAAATACAATAGATGATTGTCGGGGTGTGGGGAGAAGTCAAATCTCCTGGCTCCGGAACATACGTGATTGAACGGGGATAAGAACAGTTGATGCGCCCCACTAAGGGGTATTCCCTGTAATTAGCCGGCCATAAAACAAATTCGTAGAATTTATCCCCGATAAGAAAAAAAGAGTTTTTGGGAAGGTTGAATAGACACCAAACAATGAGCAAACCTTTCCGTCATCCAATACAAAGCTTGGGCTGGAGTGTGTCTGTTTGAATTAGACTGTCGTTCTAAGTGTTCGTATCTCTTTAAGTAATTCTTGAAAAATCAATGATTTAAAGAGGAAACATTTTTATTTTGGAGTAACAATTTATTTAGCAGGTTGAAAGTCATACTCATTATTTTTGTAAATATTTTTTTTTTATTCAAAACGGTTTGTGTACTTCCGGGTATGTTCCCGTGGTTTTATCGATTGTAACTGTAAGTAGAACATTTGCAGTTATTAAATGCATCAAAGTTGAGCTAAGAGACAGAGTCAGAAACGATACGGTGAGTGAAAAAACAATGGTCACTGACATCATCCACCGGGTGGCAGGTCACGTAGCCAGAAGCTCAGATGAAAAGTGGACAAGAAGACTGCTGACTTAGATACCGTAGACGGCAAAGATAAGAGCAGGGCGACCACAACTACGGTAGAAGGATGATCTGAACAGAGTTGTAGACTTAAAATACACTAGACTCTCGGTATTATAGAGAAGATTTTTTAACAAAGTGAGCGATATTGTTCGTCACGAAACTGTTATGCAACCAAGAGTTTCGTGACATCATATTCATAAAACTCTTAAAGCGTGTTATGGATAGAAAGACTATAAAATCATATCCACAAAATTGATGCCAGAGTGCTTGAAAACCACAGAGAATAGCGGATAATGAAATTTGATATACCTTCACGCGGAATATAGAGCAAGCAGTAAGAGTGGACTGGAGTGATTATGATGATAAGTGTATGTGTAGATGTAGAATCATAATGGTATGAAATATAAATATTTATGTGTATTTTGATGGATTGATATCATAACAATGTTTCAAAATTTATGTGACGTCACACATAAGATTCTTACAATTGCGTGAACGTGCGTGGTTAATTTACAGCTTACCTATGTCAGGCCTTTCGTTTCGTGGCGACATTAGATGAAAATTAAAGGTCCATTTACACTGGACCGTCATCAGACGATACCGACACGTCACGGGTTTGTGTTGAGAAAATAATCGTTTTGTTTGTTTTGATTGTGTCTTGTTACTTTTAATTAATACCGATTTCGTTCATTTTATATTCAAATTCCGAGATAATCGCCGTCTTCACGGCGAATTTAAATGGTAGTAAAATGGGTTTCTAAAACAATAATTATATACTAGAGGAAACTTCTTCTTCTTCGATGGCCCTACAGCCCATATCGAGCCTTAGCCTCCAGTATTATTCGCCTCCAACTCCTCCTGTCCTCCGCTTCGACCCTCCACTCTGACACTAGTAACAATCTTGCCCCATCTCTCCCAACTTCATCCTCCCATCGCAGCCTTGGTCGTCCGATTGCGGCAATTGCTAGAGAAAACACATTCTGAAAAATATTGTTCATTTTTAGTGTCAATTTTATGTAGGTATGTGCTTTCTTCGGCAACCCCTGACGGCGATTTTATTATAACATTTGAGATAACGAGTCGGTAAGATTCAAGGCTATTTTTATCGTGACGTGTCGGTATCGACTGATGACTGTCCAGTGTAAATGGACCTTTAAGAGTACAGTCGGAATGCGTGGCTGTTCTCCGGGATCTACACCACCTGGCATTGTTTATCGCGAATGCGTGTGAATTGTATTCGGAACTGCAACAAAATCTTGACCCGTTTTCATGGAATATCTCAACGGCGGGCGAGTTCCGTTTCAGAGTATTCTCTCGGAAATGGGTCGCGATTTGTTATAAATACGAAATTAGCACCGACTATTTGGACAGAGCTGTGAGTGCTTTAACTGGCCAGGTGAGCGCTGCACCCGCGCTTGTTGAAATATTTAAAAGCCTAATGGATTTGTATGTCAATAATGTACAAAAGAAAAATGTGTGAAAACATATTGTAATAGCGTAGCAATATGTTCGTATTTATGAAGAAAAGAAAAGCAAATAAATATTTCAATGACATTTTATATTCAAACATTGATATAAAAACACATTTTTTTAAATAAAAAATCAGATTCAAGTCCATTAAAATATTTGTTGTATATTGATTTTTAATGGAAAGATGGGCGGATTGTGTTCGGAGGCCAAGTCCCACACTGGGATGTAGTGCCAAGTATTGATTTTTAATGAGAATATGGATTACTATACAATGGTAAAATTCAAAGAAATTCGTTGTTTTTATTTAATGATTTAAAGCATCTTGTGTCCCGGCTTATAGTGTTTGGAGGTTCCCATTTTTACTAGAAAATTTTATAATTTCTGGAATTCTGAAACAAAATCACAAACAAAAACATGTCATTCCACCGTTAAAATTCATCACTACTTACATACTTACTTAAACAGCCGTTGTCTTCCACTGTTGGACATAGGCCTCCCCCATACTTCTCTACGTATTCCTGTCATGCGCCTTTCGCATCCAATCGCCAGCAATTCTTCGGATGTCATCGGACCATCGTGTGGTGGGTCTCCCTCTGTTTCTTTTATCTTCGCGGGGTCTCCACTCCACCACCCTTCTGGTCCATCTATCGTCTACCAATCTGGCAACATTTTAGTTTAGCTACCCTTACGACGACATATGTTATGATTAATTATTAACCTTTTCCTAAGTGGTAATTTTCTAATCACCAAGTATTTTAGGAACTAACGCCGTACGCTCCACCTACTTAAACCCAGAAACCAATGAGATAGCTTTCAACATCTAATTTAGAAGGTTTTACTGATACTATTGCAAATATTCTCCCTGCAATGAATATTTTGCAATAGGACAGAAAACTGCAGCTGTTCTTCTTCTCTGCCTAACTGGTGTCATATAAATGTAAGTGTATTACTTTAGAAATAGTAAACGTATTCACTGTTACCTAGGCAACTTCAGGGAGATCACGTCCCACCAGCTGCCACAGGGAGCATGATGGGAATGCAAAGGACCACTCAAGCGGTTAAATTTAAATTAATAAATAATTCATCAAATAATCACATCAAGTACTTCTAATGGGGTTTACCTCAAAGGTATTTAAAAACAGAACGCATACACTTTATTGAAAGAGGATATGTAAAACCACTCAAACAACAGAAATGAACTTTTAGAAACAATCGTGCCTCATTTTACACATTCGTGCATCATTTCATGACATATTTTCGCAATTCGTGAGCTGGCACGCGTAAAATATCCGGCCGTTATTTATCATTGATGGCTAAATTCGTCATGTTGCACTTCTGTAACAGTATGCGCACGCAGCTCTCAATTTTACCGTCTACTAAACCCGACCAAAAAATATAACTTCAATAAAAGTCTTAATGACAGCTTATTCCTCTCTGCATTAAAATATCGAATTCTAAGAAACGTTTTTTTTATATGTATATTTTATTATGAAGTTATCGTGTAAAAACTTACTAACTAACCATCACGCCGTCTCCCCGAAGGAGTAGGCAGAATAATAAGACTACCACACTTTTCTTTCCTGACATATTTGTTACGTATTATGAAGGATGAAAGCAGAATAAATGCAGTTGAAATGAGATCTCTTAGATGAATGTATCGTAAATCTGTGTATGATAGAGTGTCGAATGAAAATTTAAGAAGTGAATGCGGTGCAAATGATAGTGTTATAAACAAAATAATGAAAGGATGGTTTGGACACATGAAGTATATATTAACGATGTAAATGGAAGCAGAAATAGAGGAAGACCGAGGAAAACGTGGCAATATCAAATAAATCAAATATTGAATGTCGGCCATGTGAGGAGTCAGAGAAATCGACGTGCATGACACGATGTATAGATGTATAAATGTTTAGGAAGCGAGAGAAATATGTCAGGAAAGAAAAGTGTGGCCGTCCATTATTTCTGCCTACTCCTTCGGGGAAATGTGGTCGAACTGTCAAATGCCATTCTCTGGACCATGGCAGGCGAAAAGCCAATTAGAGAATAAGTCGCTAGGTGCAAATGGCAGTGGATCAGTCACGCTCTGAGACGGAACCCAGCCTGCATCGCTCAGGGCGCACTAGACTGGTCCCCTATGGGGGGAAAGAGAAAGCGAGGCAGACCTAGAGCCACCTGGAGAAGAACCCTGCAGGACGAGGTTAAGGCAGCAGGCCTCACTTGGGATGATGTCAAGCATCAGGCATGCGATAGAGTCGGGTGGAGAAGATTCCTTGAGGCCCTATGCACCACGGAGATGTGACAGGACAAAAAGAAGAAGAAGACTCCTTCGGGGAGACGGCGTGATGTTTAGTTAGTTAATTAGGTTTTTTATAGGTTTTGAATCGTGTATAACTGGTCTATAGCTCTTACTAACGACATCACTAGAGGCAGGTGTGATATGTTTGATTTTGAGTATCTCTTACCTGGACTGTCTCATTACCGATCGCAATCAATGTGCTACATGAAATATGTGTCAGGCGTCTTGTGATGGAGACGTTTCTGCCGGCGCGTTAAACTCTGGTGTTTAGATAGCGAATTACGGAACGAAAATAGAAATGAATGCATGTCCTCAGCTCACTTCCATAGCACAAGTCGTCGTCTAAATATATTCTGTTGTGCAAGATCGTTGTCTGATTCCAGGGGCGGCCGAGGGTTTTTTTACAGCCGTAGAACTTTCTTACGACAAAATGACTTAAAAACAATTTCTTCCATTATATTGTCTCTTTGCGAGAATAACGTGTTATCTCGAAAATTTTAAAAATCGAAAAATGGAAAATAGAAAACAAGATACCCGTCTGAAAGAGACAACGTGACAACACAATATACCACTGTTGTGTTGTCTCTTTCCCTCATAATTTTTCTGTTTTTCTAACTAACTAACCATCACGCCGTCTCCCCGATGGGTAGGCAGAAAGAATGGACTGCCACACTTTTCTTTCCTGACATATTTCTGTCGCTTCCTCAACATTCATACATCGTGTCATGCACGCGCGTCGATTTCTCTGACTCCTCACATGGCCGACATTCAATATTTGATTTATTTGATCGTGCCACGTTTTCCTCGGTCTTCCTCTATTTCTGTTTTTCACTTTAAAAATTCCATGTTTTTGTAGAAAATAAAGTTGAACACGGCGGATTTGATTATCGAATAAAAAAAACACATTTTTCGAAATGTCACGTTATTCTCGCAAAGAGGCGATATATTCACCTTCACTTTGTGTTGTGGGTTCGCATTTGGATAAATAAAATACACTTCGTCTTTTAACTACACTTCAAATAATAATTAAATAAAACTATGTTTTTAAAAACTTCTTCCACTTTTGATTTTATTTCGACAGCGATGTAGTTTCGCCAGCTGGCTGGTATCGACAGTCTGGTGTACTAAAAAATCGACGTGCATGCATGTCACGATATATACATGTTGAGAAAGCGACACGTATTTCAGGAAGAAAAAAAACAGCGTGATAGTGTACTTTTCGGCCTTCTCTTGTTAAAAAAATATTATCAATCTAAATGTTTACTGGAACTAGATTTTTACGTATCTCACATAGGCATATTAAAAACAAGTGTCGAATTTTATAACTAACTAACCATCACGCCGTCTCCCCGAAAGGGTAGACAGAAAGAATGGACTATCACACATTAACCGATGCGGCACTCCATCCTTCTCTTTTCGCCCCCGCGGGAGACGCGGAATTTAATTTAATTCTCAAATTTTATAGAAAATGGTTAATGAATAAAAATACGATATTATTGTATTTTATAATTTTTGAAAATGGCGATTTATTTGTCTTATAGTATATAATAATGTTTTTCGATTTCTGTTACTACTTTTGCGTATATCCCAGTACGTTTTTATACTAGTTACTACTTTTACGTATACCCCAGTACGTTTTTATACTAGAAAAACTCCATAGCGCGCCCATGAGGAATGCATCGTGATGTTTCAAGTTCAATACTGTTGGTATTTGTTTTTTATTGTGCGGCGCGCGGTTATTCTGGAAATCGCTATTTTAATCCCAGAGTTAAGAAAATAGCGTCAGAACAATATTCGTAAATTTTACGAAAGTAGAGGCATAAAGCATAGACATGAGTATAAATCTGATAGAAATTATATCTTTCAAATGAAAGTTACATAATATAATACATTATACATTTTATCAGAATTTGCTAACCACGTCATAAACTAACTAACTAACTAACTAACCATCACGCCATTTCCCCGGAGGGGTAAGCAGAGAGGATGGATACCCTGGCATACCTCTCGGGCTTCCTCTACATTCATACCTCGTACCATGCACGCACGTCGATTATTCCGACTTCGAATGTGTCCGCCTTTTAGTAATTGATTAATTTGGTCATGCCATGTTTTCCTCGGTCATCCTCGGCTTATTTTCACACTTACGCTGCTTGTGTACAACTTTTTAACCATTCTACTCTCATCCATTCGTTCCATATGTCCAAACAAACTCAGGGATCCTTTTTTTAATTTAATTCATGATACAGTCATCTGCCTTACATTTCTTTCTCTTTCATCGTTCGGTATTCTATCATACAACGTTTTCCCGCACATTATTCTTAGTGATCTCATTTCTACGGCGTTTATCCTACTTTCATCCTTCTTTTGCCAGCTCCAAGCTTCACTTCCATACATGACCTAACCACGTCATTGTAAATAATATTCATTTAACAAAAATAACGGAAAATTTCCACTTTAAAAATATAAACAACAACAAACCGTATGCAGTAAAATGGAGCCTCAAGCTTTCCTATCCTGAAAAACCTATTAAGCTTCATCCACAATCATACAGTGAGTCATATACGCACGTCGATTCATTCGACCCGACCTTGAAATTTGTATTAATTCTTACCATTCGCTTCGTTACCTTATACTTTCTTAACCATTATTTTTTTCATTCGTGGTTCTATGACTCTAGTTCAACGCAATTATCCTTTTATATATTTATTTTATTCAAAATACTTACTTCCGCTCTACATTACTTTCTGGTATGCACATAAAATTCTATCATACGTCATTTTAACACACAATACCTTTAGAACAACCAACAAAAAATTCACTTCTAGCCCTATTTTAGTTTTCCTATTATTTGCACAGTACAAATTAAATAACATTTACTTTTCATGAAAAAAGATATGTTTTTTCAATTTAATATTTAAAATTATATATCTAAGAATGAAAAAAAACTATTCGAGTCTGTGAACAGTGAAATAAAGTGTTGTGAAAATTTTAAAAGCATTTTTCTAATGTGAACCCATAACACAAAATGATAGTGAATACAGAAGAGACAACGTTTTTTATTTTTAATTAATAAATAAAAATAAGGATAATTTAGAATATGTACTTTGTAATCTTATACTCGTGTTAAACATACTCTATAAATATGTAAAAATAAACATAG
This sequence comes from Lepidostoma basale, assembly GCA_022606425.2. Lineage (NCBI taxonomy): Eukaryota > Metazoa > Arthropoda > Insecta > Trichoptera > Lepidostomatidae > Lepidostoma > Lepidostoma basale. The sequence goes on from JAHDVF020001288.1 coordinate 69,991, forward strand.
AATTCCATTTCGTCTGCATATTCTCAAGGTTGCGATTCCCCGTTGCTTGATCGATTTGATTGATTCAATATTTCTAGCGGTATCCATGCACTGTATAATGCTTGCATACCTTCTCTCGGTAATTATAGTGAAATACTTTCATAACATATCGTCGGGTGTGTAAATCTAAAGTATAAACAGCTTTAATGGGGAATGTTTTAACCATAATGCGCCCTTGAGGTGATTACATCACAAAAACGGCGCTTTAGAAGTTAGCATATTATTATTATTATTGGTTTGGACATATGGAAAGAATGAATGAAGAAAGAATGGTAAAAAAAGTTATATGTTAATGATGTAAATGGAACCAGAAATAGAGGAAGACCGAGGAAAACGTGGCACGATCAAACAAATCAAATATTGAATGTCGGCCATGTCAGAGAAATCAACGCGCGTGCATGACACGATGTATGAATGTTGAGGAAGCGAGAGAAATATGTCAGGAAATAAAGTTGTGGCAGTCCATTATTTCTGCCTACCCCTTCGGGGAGACGGCGTGATGGTTAGTTAGTTAGTTAGTTAGTTATTTATTATCAAGGCACACTCCAGGCCAGGGAAATGGCAGGTGGTTAACCACATTATTACCTTATGAAACAGTGACTGAAACGTAGACGGCCTTTAAGATTTTATTTTAAATTTTTTTTAAATTTCACTATCAAATGCAGCGACTTTTCTTTCCAGACATATTTCTCTAGTTTCCTCAAAATCCATACATCGTGTCATGCACGTGCGTCGATTTCTCGAATGAATATTAAATGTCGGCAACGTGACTCCTCATGTTGCCTACATTTAATATTTGATTTATTGTATCGTGCCACATTTTCCTCTGTCTTCTTCTATTTCTAGTTCCATTTACATAGTTAATATATATTTTTTTACCATTCTTTCTTCATTCATTCTTTCCATGTGTAATAAACGCACCGCATTCACTTCTTACTCGTATATTTTCATTCGACACTCTACCCTACACAGAGTATCCACACATTCGCCTAAGTATGAATGTTGATGAAGCTAGAGAAATATGTCAGTAAAGAAAAGTGTGGAAGTCCATTTTTTCTCCACCAGTTGTTCATAACACCATCGTTCGCACCGCATTCACTTCTTATATTTTCATTCGACACTCTATCATACACAGAGTATCCACACAATCGTCTAAGTATGAATGTTGATGGAGCGAGAGAAATATGTCAGTCAAGAAAAGTGTAGCAGTCCATTCTTTCTCCACCAGAAGATGGCATCAAGTTGCCGAAACCGGTCGACGTTAAACACAAGTGGAAGCGCACTAAATATGCATCAAAAATTTTATTATATATTTTAAACTGTGTTTCATACGTTGAATGCCGCATTTAAACAGCCGCCCGCCGCGCTAGTTTATAGGGAACTTGCAATACAACTAAACGTTTCCCCAGGATTTTGGGTTCCAATATTTTTACAGAGCTCAGCGGTAAGTCAACATTTACTTTAAACATTGCATCTTAAAACAATTCCCCCGAATCAGAAGAATTATTTTCTTGTTTTTTTTTATCTGCTTGTAAGGTTGTGTTTTTTAGTTTGCTCAACTCTTACGTTCAACAAACTCGCGTTTTTTTCTCCTTAGATAAATTCATTTTTATTTTAAGAATGTCGCGAAATACTGTAATAGGATTAATTACTGCTATTATAGCATAAATTAGTTTACTTTCATCTAGAATACGGAACTGTTAACATCTATTTTTGACATTTAGTTTGTCTTTTGTCTTTTCTTTATGTATACAACAGGTCGTTTGGACCCAATTACTGTATACAATTTTTATTTTTTAGCTATTATATTGATTCTCGTGACATGTGATAGGTAGCCAATCTATCGCCATTTTATTGTCACGTGAATTCTACACCAGACCAAAGACAGTGTGACAATCCCACTGCCATCGCCGGGAATCGAACCCAGGACCTCCGGCACGGAAGTCAGAGCTCGTAACCACTCTGCCACGAAGGTCGTCTAGTTGTACCAAAAGCTTCGATCCACCAACTAAGTATTTTGAAATTGGAGAGTCAGCTGATTTATTCCAACTATCTAGAGGCAATGAAATAAATCATTTTGTGACCAAATGAAATAGATGAATCCACTATTTAGTCCGATAGTCAAAATTCGACTATTGATCCCCCGAGAGAGCGCCCGCGGCCCGCGGCGCGAGCGTTCACCTGGCCACCAGTATCACTCGCCAGATCTCCGGCCGCTATTATGCGCCGAGTATTTATAGCGGGGTGGCGTATTTTTTATTCTAGATTGCATACTTCCCTGATATTCTGATATAATCTCGCGGAATTCTTTTTGTAATGTTACAGCTCACGCGTCGGTATTCCGCGCTCATTCGCAATCTGACGGGAACTATTTTACGAGAACTTGTGGAACGGTGTATGACAGGCAATACATACGCGTGCATACATTTTTTTTCTCGCAAGATATAAACTCAATTGCGTAAATTTTCACAGTTGATATTAATATACACAGGGTTATTGGTTATTGAATGGTTAATGATTTGTATAATTAGACAAGTATTTGTATACAGTCAAAATGTTGTATAAAACAAAAACTGGTCCAAGTTAGCATATAAATTGGAGTGACATTTCCAGGCGTTATCTAGCAGTGAGTTAATGGCGGTAGCCTTTCACATTGCGTTATAAAGATCTTCTGCTTAATGCTTAAATCTAATCTTCATAGATGGCGCATTGAAACTGACATGTGAATTGTGGTGTTGGATATTAACATATATACAACTTTCAAAAATTTGTCAGACATGGTGGTCATAAGAAAGGTGGAATGGGGAATGTTGTAATTACATAAAGCGTGGGCCTTAACCCAACCAATGAAGGTCATAAGTCCTGTAAACACCTCGATCACCATATTCAGTTTCCAGTTTGCATCTTCGTCTCTATTGAGATAAAATTAATCATTGATTTTCTAGTTACTTATATTGTAATGTTGATTTCTCTGTAATCTTGAAACCGATGTTGAATTTAATTATCTTAATTGAAAGTTTAAACTATGAGGCTGTTTGAAAAATGTATACATGATTTTTTTTTAATTCGCCTTTCTTTTGGAGTTTGTCAATAAAAATAATTAAAATGTATGATATTTCCGTCTGTTATTTCCTAATGTGGAGAGACAGTTTTAGTTTTTGTATTGATAATTAATGCCTATTAATTGAGAAACAAATATTAATTGATTATGACAAAACAGTTATTTTTTAATTAATTTTTAAAACACCTGACCTCGATAAATTTCAAAAAAAAAAACTTTAATTCGTTTAATCTCAAAAATGGTTCACTTTTGCATAATGCCTTTATTTCTGGGTACATTTACACCGTTAACATATATTTTTTTACCATTATTTCTTCATTCATTCTTTCCATATGTCCAAACCATCTTAATGATCCTCTCATTATTTTGTTCATAACACCATCATTCGCACCGCATTCACTTCTTATATTTTCATTCGACACTCTATCATACACAGAGTATCCACACATTCGTCTAAGAGATCTAATTTCTACTGCATTTATTCTACGCGACAGCTGTTTCGTCAACATATGTTGACATCATCAGGTGTTACAATGTTAGATGTTAATTGTGTAACAATGTCATAGTGTTTCGGTCAAAACAATGGACTATTTTAAGAACTGTTTAAAACACAAATACTCTATATACCTAACGTAATGTCATTGACCATGGACATATCCCAATATATTTATTTTTTACATCAGTTCAAACGCATTCATTAACACGTTTTCAAGTAAATACGAAAATATACACACTAGCGCGTAAACAGAATATAAAACATTTTAGTTATCATGGTTTAACTTCGTAATACAGTTAATTTTTAATAATAATCTTAGAAGTTAGGCAAGTTCAAAAGTGCCAAATAAATCACCTTGACGAATATCCACAAATTACATGCATGTATGTTTCCTTCATAAGACAAATCTGAAATATTAAGATATTTAATGGGGGTACTTTTAATCAAAGTTTTAAACGATATGTATTCTGAATTAAATAACACATCATCATCTGATTGATAAATGCATCACGTGCGGTAGTTTTGCTAGTGGATTACTATTTTTCCACAAACAAAATCAAGTATTTTACACGCAAAGGTAGGAAGTAAGAATTCATCCATCATCAGCCGTCTGTCATCCACTGCTGAATGTAGGCCTCTCCCAAAGCACGCCACCGCCCTCTATCCATTGCCGCTCCCATCCATCTACGTCCAGCAATCCTCTTCAGATCGTCGGTCCATCGGGCAGGGGGACGTCCAACTCTGGGGAATACTGTACGCTGTCTCCACTCCAGAACCCGTCTCGCCCATCGGCCGTCGGTTCTCCGACAGATATGGCCAGCCCATCGCCACTTCAGCCCGCCCATCCTCAGAGCCACCTCAGTCACCTTGGTTTGTTGACGAATAAATTCGTTTCTAAATCTGTCCCTCAAGGTTATTTATTCCAAGCATGGCTTTTTCCATGGCAGTAAGAATGGACTCCCACTATACTCAATCCTGGAGGATCTGATATCTGACATCAAGAAGGCGGTTGTCAATCTCACAACGCAATTTTTTCTCCTCTTGATATACTCGTATGTCCATACCTATCTGAGACGTTAAATAATAGAATAATTCTCCCCACTGGCAACACAATAGTATGGCTTTTAATTTATTCAACACTAGGAAGAAAAACTCTGTGGATCATATTGTTCACAATAATAATATATTCAAGGTCGTAATCATAATTGAACTCACGACCCTGTAATGAGGTCAGATTAGAATCTAACACCTCGTGGTCCATGCTTGATCATACTTGTAGTACTTCTAGTACTTCTTGTTTGGACTGATCCATCTATTACCATAACTATTGCTAAGTTTCGACCTCAGCAAAAACATCAGTCCATGGTCTCACGAAGTTCTTCAGACATCCATAGTTGTGTTCGCAGCTCGTCAAGTCTGAGTTCCAGATCGGGCAGTTCCTCATGTAGAGATATCTCAGAAATCTTTTCTGAACCCTCTCTAACATGACCGAGTATCTCGCCTCGTAGTGACTCCATATCACCGAACCACACTCGAGCCGGCTACGGGCTAATGTAGCTAAGTTTTACAATATTCACAAAACATAGGGATTCCTGAAGACTCTTACCAGTTCGGAGAATAAATCCCACCTTTTTTATTATTATTATTATTTTGTCGAAAAAAACTCCACACATCACATTACAGCGCGAGCCAAAGCGATGTAAAGGGTGACAAAAAAAAATATCAAAGGAAATATACATAGAACCTTATGAATAGGAATATGCCAGTTACTTCCTTGCTGCCTTTATCGTAAGGGTATTCACGAATTCGCCATAATTGCATCCAATGAGGTCTATCTCTTTTGCAACCTCATTTAAAAGACGAATCGCTTTCAATACATAAGAACTTCGAAGGGCCTCTGAACGGCAATTTGGGGCATAAAATAATATATGTCACCTTGCTCTGCTATAACTATTGGGAACGTATTTTCAGTGCAACTCCGCATATTCTCTCGATGTGAGCATGGAAAGTCAGCCTACTTTCATAATTTTGTTTCAAAATATTCCAATGAACTAAGATAAATCTTTTTTACAAGGGAATCCCTTCACATCCTAACCCCACAATAAAAGACCTCTCAAATTACGACCCAAACAAGCGCCCAAAATCGATTCTCCTTCAGAGGAACACTCCGGGACACACAAATCATGCCCCCGCATAAACTAGCAACCCACCAAATCACCTTCCAACAATGTTCCCATCAGACGTAAGAGGAATAGCCACATGAGCTGAACCTCTATTCAAGTCGAAGTCCGAGTCCAATTCTAATATGTTATCAATTATTATTTGACTATTAAGATGTGCATTTACCGTAGAGCCCTCCCACACGCCTCCACAGATAGCGTCACTGGAAAGAGGCGAGTCCCCGATGAAATAATGAGTTCACCGACGCTTGCAGTTGGGCGCATTAACATAAGCATAAAACATTTGGAATAATTAAAGTACGTCCGTTCCACGGCCCACGTGCACGCGTTACTTTATTCCGTAATCTCAACAAAAAGTTTCCAGTTCTCATTCCAACGCTCGTTAACACGCTGACTTGAATTACCTCATATTATGTCACTTGAACTTATTCTCCAACCTTATCACTTATCACGGTTCTGTGTTTATGTTCTCGGGACCGATTTTAATACTGTACTGTCTGTACATAATGCACCAGAGCAGTGGTTGCCAATTAGTCTTGCGTACCACTTCAAGAAAGACCTCAAACTCGCGTGCCCCTTTCAAGAAAAACCTCAAACTCGCGTACCCCTTATAGCGGGAATAATAAATAAATAAAATAATCCTTTTTTTTTTCTCTTTTTATATTGTACAAAACTTATATTTAAAAAAATTAAAATTACATAAACATGTTTCGGACAAACAGTCCTTGAAACTACGAGTGGCCATGGAAAGAGCCATGTTAGGAATAAGCCTAAGAGACAGTCAGAAACGATCCGGTGAGAGAAAAAACAAAGGTCACTGACATCATCCACCGGGGGGCGACTCTAAAATGGCAATGGGCAGTTCACGTAGCCAGAAGCTCAGATGAAAAGTGGATAAGAAGACTGCTGACTTGGAGACCGTGGACGGCAAAGAGAAGTGCAGGGCGATCGCAACTACGGTGGAAGGATGATCTGAACAGACACGTCGGAATAACCTGGATGCGGTCTGCACAGGACAGAGTGACATGGAAGCGAATGCAGGAGGCCTTTGTCCGGGAGTGGACGGGAATAGGCTGAGGAAGAAGAAGTATATAAAAAAGAAAAAGCGGCATCTACAACACAAAGTATGGCGAATATATAAGAAAAGTTTTATTAACGTTTATTACCATAAAAACACAGTTTTAATGGCGGTTAAATCACTTGTGACGGTCAAATCACTTGTGACAAAAATGTGCGTTTTTTGCATAGCTTTGAAAAATCTGGTTGCTCAGTCTCAAGTCGTCTTTGAGTTGTAGTCTGTGACGATGTTTAGTTTTTAAGTTACTTACAAAGGTACTTCGTGCAAAAGGACAGTAAATATTTTATTGCTACTTCGCTGACACGATAAATGTCTTTTAGATCAGTCTAAAAATTCAGTGATTGTTCTGTAAAACAACTCTTCGGCAATTGTTGATTGCGTAATTGTTTTTTACTGATTTAATCGTCTTAGTTAAGAGATGACCGGGCTACCCCTGGGGGTACGCGTACCACTAATAGGGAAACACTGCACTGGTACCCTTGGTTTTGGTTTAACGCCTTGTTTTTACAAAATACGACAACCTTCGACCTATGTCTACCACACCCAAGGTTCCGGATTCGATTCCCGGCTATGGCAGTATGATTGTCACACTGTCATTGGTCTGGTGTAGAATTCAAGTGACAATAAAATGGCGACAGATTGGCTACCTATCACATATCATGCGAATCAATAGTTTAAATGTTATATGAAGTAATTGGGTTCAAATAACCTGTTGTATACAAATGTGTAAACCAACACCACATTAAAAATCTTTAAGTCCAATTAGTACTTGGTTAGTCTCAGTGTGGTAGTAAATATAGTTCTGAATATGACTGAGATGACTCTTGGCAGGACGCTTGAAACGTTCATTAATAATTCCCTTGGACACTAATTGGACTTAAAGGTTTTTTAAATCGCCTTCCGAGGAATGCTAAAAGACAGATGTTCTAATAAAATAATACGTAATAATCTTACACAAGTGTAAAGTGACGATTTCCCTTTACGAATAGTTACTTTGCACGCGGAATTCGCGGAGCTCATAAAGCGAACACATTTTTTTTTTCTTTTCAATTTTCCAATCATTACGATTATTTCAATTTCTCCAATCAAAGAAATGTAAGACAGATGACTGCATCATGGATAAAATTAAAAAAAGGATCCCTGAGTTTGTTTGGACATATGGAACGAATGGATGAGAGTAGAATGGTTAAAAAGTAGTACACAAGCAGCGTGAGTGGAAAAAGAAGCCGAGGACGACCGAGGAAAACATGGCATGACCAAATTAATCAATTACTAAAAGGCGACCACATTCGAAGTCGGAATAATCGACGTACGTGCATGGTACGATGTATGAATGTAGAGGAATCCCGAGAGGTATGCCAGGACAGAGCATTGTGGCGATCCATCCTCTCTGCCTACCCCTCCGGGAAAATGGCGTGGTGGTTAGTTAGTTAGTTAGTTAGTTCCAATCATTTCGATTATTTCAACTGTCTCCCAATATCTTAAGGTGGTCTTCCAGGTGGACGATATTCAGACGGGATTTCGTTAGCTGCTGTATATGCATATCTGTCACTTTCTATTCTGGCTACATGCTTCCTCCAGTAAACTCCACCGAAAAATATCAAGTATTTCGCAAGTTTTTATTATTTCTACGTTACGGGCATGATCTCGGAGAGTTTTTTTTTTTTTCAGCAATGTATGTTAGGACATTCATCTCAGATGTTCATACGAGTATTGCGTCTACAGCATGCGTCATGATAAGTCTCTCGCGTGTCTTATAAATTCCGACCTTGATGACAAAATGCATGTGTTTATTTTTCCAGACCAGATTTATTAAACAACCAGATAATTTTTGAACATTTTTCTTCATCAACTAGGATCATATAACTGTACCTAGAATCGGAAATCCCAATGCAAAATGAATTCATTCTGAAACTTTCCGAGCGTTTTAACAAAGGACTCCCTTCACATCCTAACCCCACAATAAAATACCTCTCAAATTACCACCCAAACACCTCCAGCCGCCACAAGCGTCCAAAATCGATCCTCATTCAGAGGAGCTTTCCAGGCCAAACAAATCAAGCCCCCGCATAAACCAACAACCCACCAAATCACATTTCCAATAATGTTTCAATCAGGCGTAAGAGGAATAGCCACAAGAGCTGAACCTCTGTAAGCCAGAAGATGCAAGTCTGTGTCCAAGAAATTAAACTATTTTCTTCTTCTTCTTCCTCAGCCTATTCCCGTCCACTCCTGGACAAAGGCCTCCTCCCTTCGCTTCCATCTCACTCTGTCCTGTGCAGACTGCATCCAGGTTATTCTGACGTGTCTGTTCAGATCATCCTTCCACCGTAGTTGCGGTCGCCCTGCATTTCTCTTTGCCGTCCACGATCTCCAAGTCAGCAGTCTTCTTGTCCACTTTTCATCTGAGCTTCTGGCTACGTGATCTGCCCATTGCCATTTTAGATTCGCCACCCGGTGGATGATGTCAGTGACCTTTGTTTGTTTGTTAAAATAGTTAATGTGCCTCAAATGTTGCTTTTCATATCTGACTATATTAATGATAATGGACACAAAAAAACTCAATTGAAATGGATATTTACGACATACTGTATTCATATTGTTAATGAAAATTACAAGAACAATTGGCTAGAAGTGTGCTACAATTAGATATTACCTACGTACTCGTACAAGCTGCCATATTTTATTTTTACATTTTTTTAAATCTTTTAAAGAACAAAAGTGATTTGTTCAACACTCGTTTGCGTGTTGAATAAATCACTTTTGCACCTCAAAATTCTAAATATCTGTCTTCTTCTTCGTCGAGTTCCTTCTTGAGAAGTGGAATGCCAGCTGTCCTCTCTTTTTGGAGGTCGTCCATTAGGTCTGCTTCATTCCGGGTCTCTATTCTGCCATTCTGGGCACATGATAATTCCAGAACCTTCTTCTCTACCGTTCCCGTTTTGTAATATCCTCGACATCGCATAACCTTAATATATATGATTCTTGTATTCTGTCACGATGGATTTTGTCACCAACTCTTCCGAGTGTATAAATTTCTTTGAAATGGTAGTGTGTCAAAATATGTGTATAAAAAAGAATATGATGTTTTATACGTTTTAATATCGTATTAAGAGAGTTAAGGCACAAAGTAACGTAAAATAAATTTGTGAGTGATGCTCGTCGATTGATGCTATTACAATTCGCGAAATTGACAACAAATGATAAGAATTTTGAGTGAAGGGCATAGGCAGAACCCATTGGCGCAACTGATTGGTAATTTTATTTTGCGATTGACAGTCGATATTTTGTTATGTTTCGCGTAATATCGCGATTGTACGGAGTGATTGAAAGCGAAAACAAAAGCTTATTGCCATATTTTTTTTTATAATATTGAAAAAAACTTTGGTTTTTTGAAGTTTTACAACATTGTATGGGATCGACATGTTTCGCCTGCTAGGGCAGCATAAATGTATAAAATGATATTTACTTACAATGCAAATATGTAACTTCCATAAAACTTACCGAACATCGACCTTTATATTAATATTGAATATTTTTACTAACTAACTAACTAATTTACCATCACGCCGTCTCCCTGAAGGGGTAGGCAGAAAGAATGGACCGCCACACTTTTCTTTCCTGACTTATTTCTCTCGCTTCCTCAACATTCATACATCGTGTCATGCACGCGCGTCGATTTCTCTGACTCCTCACGTGGCCGACATTCAATATTTAATTTATTTGATCGTGCCACGTTTTCCTCTGTCTTCTTCTATTTCTAGTTCTTTAGACTTATTCACATTCATCATCAGATCATTTCGCATGCATACCTCATACATATATACTATTATACATACGAGTATGTACTATTAACCAGGACTTGTAGTTCATGCTCGTTGTCTGCAAGTAGGACAGCGTCATCCGCATCAAGAGACAGCTTACTGACACTCCGCTCATTTTGGCACCTACATCCAACCCTTTCAGCTCTTTCATACACTTGAATTTTATACAATATCATATAATTTTATAACGGTACCATTTCTGGAGAAGTCTACCAAGTAAGTGGGGTTAAAACATGTACCCATCAATTGAATTTCTTTCAATTGCACTTCAATCCACAAAACAAATTGACACTATGTATTGACGTTCTGCCTTAGGTATACTTATAGTTCGTAAATACTTTTCAATATATTGCACAAAACTGTGAAACCAACCTATAACACTTTTGTCAGATGCGATCAATATATTAAATATAATATAAAAAGGCATAATAAGATCCGAAAGAAAAGTTATTCGTTTTCATCATCGTATTGTTTTTTTTTTAAATTCGATATCGTTTATCATTTCGGATCTTCGAAATATATTTTTTGTTTAAATGGATTATTCATATAAAGTCACGTATGTATAAAATGTGTGAAAACCAGAAGATATATTCGTCTACGATTTTTTTATAACTATAGATAGATAAAACAGATACCAATGTAGGGTTTTTTTGTGTAGATTAAGTGTTATTTTTTTCATGTTTATCGAGATTTAATTTATGTTTATTGCGTGAGAAACAGTTGAGTCTACGCGCAGCGAAACATATAAATGTACAAGTCAATTTATTTGCCAAGAAAAAATGTTTCATTCTCCGAAAAAATATTCTGACGAGGTCACCACCGTTTCAGGAGATGACGATGATTATTAAACACATTTCAGTTGTCTTGAATCACCTAGGTTGTACTTTTCATGCAAGCTGAGTATCCATCACGTTCATACTACCAAATAACATACATAAGCATAATTAACAAATCATCTTCGATGGCCATACAGCCCATATCGAGCCATGGTTTCCATTAATCCTCGCCTCCGACTCCTCCTGTCCTCTGCTTCGACCCTCCAACTTGACACTTGTAACAATCACGCTGCATCTCTCCCAACTTTGTCCTCCGTCGTAGCCTTGGTAGTCCAACTGGTCTTCTACGACCTGGGTGCCACTCCAGCTTCCTTTTTAAGGTTCGCGATGCTAGCATAGTCTTTACATGACTCAACACATACCCCGTACAAACTGCCATGGTGAATTACCCTGGTAGGTAGATAATTCTCAACATTCACTTGTTTCACCTCGAATGTTGATATATTTTTATCCATTACTAAGCCATCTGATAGATAAATAGAATGTCCAAGAAACGCAAAATATTTATACTCTCTGTAGTATCCATTTTATGTGGCTTCAATCACTCTTCGCACGCGCCGTCCCCTATGCTGACTTATATATTATGACGTTCACAACTTATCCATTCCTTATAAATTTACTATTCCAATATATTATTATAATTCTAGTTAATAAATTTAATACACTGAAAATGAATTCATTAATGTACTAACATATATTATTGTACATAAATAAATACAAATAAGCACCCACTCATGCATATATCATATTCTGATCTACATATGAAATCAAAACATGAGTAATTTTTAACCAGAAACATATCATTTTTATGCAGCAAAATATTATGATATTAATGTATATTTTTTTATTTAAAATTTGAAATTAGAAATTAATATACTCTACATAATAAACTGAAAATCATAAACATTTAATTACAAATAAAAGGAAATAATTCATTACATAGATAATCTCCATGACAATAATCATATTGATCACTCATTTTTACTAACCCTTCAGACCATTACATATAGAAGTGAAGCATGGATATATGCAAGTTGAATAAATGCAATAGAAATGAGATATCTTAGGGAAATGCGTGGTAAATCTGTATATGATAGAATGTAAAACATAAATTGAACAGTTAAGAACAAAATAAGAAAGATTCATGGTGATGGTTTGAACATATAGAAAGAATGAATGAAGAAATAATGTATTAACAATGTGAATGGAATATAAAATATAGACATGACATCAAATCAATTAAAAATCAGCCACTTGAGGTGTCGAAAAAATCTATATCCATACATTCATATCGTGCTGTATAATTGTTGAAGAAGCGAAAGATATCTGTGACGATTCATTCTTATGCTGAACCCTTTGAGGAGACGGCGTGACAGTTAGTTAGTTAATTAATCTGTACTTACAGTGTTCACAAGAAAATATTACATCTGTACAATCAAATCGATAAGACTCTGGATACCCTACATATAGCTTGTCATATGAATATAGAAAATATTATATGAGAATAGTTTATGTGAGGAAGTCCATCGTCTTTACATACCCCTCTTGTATTGTGTGGTGATTTATAGTTTCATTTATTTTTTGTTTTAGGGTACAACAACTACCACATTCCCAATGGCCACCGGGCAAAGGACCGTGGGAGGAGCAACACGCATGATCTTTGGAAGAATGTGATCATTGGATTCCTCTCTTTTGCATGCACAATCCTGATCATACTGATCTCCATCTCGATCAGCAGAGAGCCGTGTACTTTCCCAAAGGTTGACAATGTTAAATTCCCTCATATGACACTGGACTCACCTATGTTTACCAACTATACCATCCTAGACAACAGCCCTCCAAATCCTCCCCTCACCGACACGGAAGTCGATAACAACATCAAGGATATTTCCACCTCTACTGAAGTTGCTGTAACTGTGACAGAATTGGTTCCAAAGAATAAAGTGGCCGAATCTATGTATCGCTTACCCAGGACCGTAACTCCACTATCCTACAGGTAACTTATAATTTTTTTTTTTATGTAATATTATCCAAAATGCACAGGAAGAAAACATGAAATCAACATGATAGGTGAAATTCAGTGGATGCGTATTTGAGAAGTATGGGTGATTGAATAGGATATTAAGAGATCGGTAGGCAAAAATGCAAATGAAGCAACATAAGTTGTCAATAGAGAAAAAAAGCCTGTATAAATAACTATGAAATAATCATTTAGATGATTTGGTAACACGTGAGAAGAATGTGTGGAGAAAAATATTTCATTCAAACCCAAAATCACAGAAGTCCGAGGAAAACATGGTACAACCAAATCAATCAAATTGGAATCGACCTAAGTATCTATAATTAAATGTAGAGGATGTCAGAGAAGTATGTTGATATGATTTTTCACCATCCCTACCAATGAGATGGAGGCATTTCTTATATATTTTGACCCTATTTTCAGTGAGTGTGTGTTTGTTTCTCCGTGTAGTGTCTAGCAAGTAACCAGCCACAATTGTCGCTTTATTCCTTATTCCTTTAATACTTCCATTCATAGATTCACTGTTGTAGGAGATTTCTACATCTAGGTAATAGAAAATTAAAGAAGACTAGCTCAAACGAGGCATGATCAAATCAATCATATATTGAATGTGAGCCATATAAAGAGAAGCCATGTTCTAATTAAAATAAAAGATCACCAACCAATTTCCATTATAAAACACCTCAATACTTGGGTACTTACTAAATTAAAGGGATTAACTATGATATAAACTTTTTTGCAGGATTAAGCTGTTGTTATTCTTAAACATACAAAATTACACAACTGCTGGAGAGGTGACCATAAGAGTTCAGTGTGTGAACAAGACGGATAAGATTGTGATGAACATGAAGAAGCTAAAGGTGGGCAAGTATTCGGTAAAGGTGACCACTAAGGATGGAAATAATGTGCCTATACTGATCACAGAGGTCTTGGACCGCAGAGAGATGTTCTCTATCCAATTGGAGAATCCCCTTACACCAGGCGAAGAATATGATGTATTCATTGATTTCTCCGGCCGAATCCACTCTAGCTCTAAAGGACTATATGTCTCAACATATGTGAAAAATGGATCCACAAGGTAATATATTTATGTTTTACATTAAGTTGTATTAAATTTAGTTAATATTGAATTTTATATCATTGTAATGAAAATTCAAAACTCATAGGCTTGAGGTAATAATGTTATTAAATTCTGCTTACCATCAAGCTATTCAATCTCCTGCCACATAATCTTCATATTGTTGTATTTATTTTACCTGTTGATTTGGATATTTCACAATTGTAGTCTAGCATCTCAAAAGTTTAAATATCACGAAACCTCTACAATATTGTTTTTAAAAACCTTTCCAGCTAAATATCATTTTTATGGATCCAGGAATTTGTACTTGCTAGATATTTTAATGAACGTAAGATGCCGACTCACCCATTTTTTAATCTATGGTATAGGTTACATAAGTGTTGTAATCAAATTATTCAACAAGATTTAATCAAAATAAAAATATTGTTTTTACAAAGTTTGTACATACACATGTTTTTATTCACTAAACTAAACATTAACTGATTTCAGCACCTCTGTAAATACAATGTTCTCTCCGGCTGAAGCAAGAAGCGTGTTTCCGTGCTTCGATGAGCCAATATTCAAGGCCCGCTTCCAATTCATTATCGGCCGCCCATACGATTTTACCACCCTCTCCAACATGAAGTTATTCCTCACAGAACCCATGTAAGTAATACAAATTTTATTTTTATATGAGGAGCTCCGTTCCATCTATCATTTCTTATTAATACTTAATTCACCCCGTTTACAGTTCGTCTCCACAGAACTACTTCTTGGACCACTTTGACATGACACCTGTGATGTCTACTTACCTGACAGCTTTTATGGTGTCCCAATATAGTCCATTGAACACTGTGCATTTCCACACCAACGTAACATTCACCAGCTACTCTATGCCCAATGACATAGAGCACATGACGTACATATTGAAATTGGCCGTTGATATCTCGCAGAATATGGAGGATACCTTTAAAATAATGTACCCTCTTCCAAAGCTCGACATTGTAGCTGTACCTGAACAGTTCTTCCAGGCCATGGAAAATTGGGGTCTTCTTATTTTCAGGTAATTTTAATTATATCCAACTTTTTTCAGATTTCTTTTTAATACATTCCTTAAGCTTCATATTAGCAAATTGTTTTTTTTTTTGTCTAAATACGTATGTTTAATATTGTGCATCCAGCAACACACAAAATCAAATTCAGTTATCTATATGCTGAGACAAATTCACCATTCACACACTCTGCCTTTATAAAAAAATATTTAATGAATGATAGAATTAATCCAGATTCAAAATTTTATTATTATAAAGATTTTGCTTCTCTTTTCAGAAAAAATGTGGCTTATGTTGATGATTCCACTACAGATTTAAAGAAACAAGAAACAGCTCTGATACTGGCACATGAGATTGCTCACCAGTGGTTTGGGAACTTGGTGACTCCTAAATGGTGGGACAATTTGTGGCTCAAAGAAGGCTTCTCTACATACTTTGCATATCAGACAATAGATCATGTAAGACAATTGTAATAATAGATTAAAATTTGTCACTCAGAAATCCAATCTTAATTCCTGCTGCCGAACAAATATGTACTACAAAATTTCAATATTCCAATTGTTCTGGAATCTAAAAATTCTATTTATTTTTACAGCTTTTCCCACAATGGACTGTTCAAGAAAAATTCCAATTTGAAGTACAGCAAAAAGCTTTTGATATAGACTCACTGCAATCCTCCACAGCTATAATGAGCAATGTTATTAAACCCAACTACGGAATTTTCAATGAACTGTCGTACAACAAAGGTGCCCAAATATTTATTTGTTTAAAAACAAAATTGCATTTTTAGTTATTATTGTTTGAATAATGGTATATAATCTGCGTGGATGAGACCATAATGTAACATGACATGTATTACTTTTTTATTTTCATTTTTAATTCCACTACTATTCTTATTTTTAACTCTTAATTATTTTGCTTAACCTCATTTTGTCTTAGCTTTACTTCAATCTCGTTTCATACTGTTGTCTGTTAACTGTTAAATATTATTTTATATTTGTGGTCGCATGTAATTGGCCTTACTTTATTTAAGTGTTTTTTTTTTAATATATGTTATTGATATCCCTGTATGTTACCCTTAACAGATAAATAATAAATTCCATACTAAACATTGTGTAATCAGGAAAATATTGGTTTTCTAGAATTTTTATTACCTCTGGGAAATTGAGATGTTTTGTCTTAGAACACAAAAGTTCCAAAAAACCTATCAGTTCATTTCATAATTTAAATAATATATTTAATAGTATTATCATATTTAAAAATAAAACACAGAATGTATTAAATGTTTCTTCAAGTTATATATAAAATGTGTGGCTGGCTATAAAAAAAATTTATCTTCTCAGGAGCTGCACTCATTAGGATGATATCGCATTTCATGGGTACTTCCATCTTAAATGAAGCAATTATTGAGTTCCTCAAGATCTACGCTTATGGCAATGCTGACCAGGATGACCTCTGGAGGACTCTGAGTCCTAAGGTGCCGGAACCCATACAAACCATCCAGAACCCTTCTGAACTTATAGAACTCAAGGTGGTCATGGACAGCTGGACCCACCAAGCTGGATTTCCAGTAGTCACCATATTTAGAGATTATGAGTTGGGCTCGGCTCTTATAACTCAGGTAAGAAATTCTTATGACATATACCATGTACAAAAATTCAATGTTTGTATGTTTATATATTTCCTGTTATTATACTTATAAAAATACAAATATGTAAATATTATTTCCAGCACGTAGGGTAGTAAAACCGACTAATTGGTGTTTGTACGATTGGCAGCAAAACGCCGACTGTTGCCTTTTGCTTGTTAATGTGTCAATTGTAAATTAAACAATACTTGAGAAGATTTTCTTCTCGTAATTCTTAAATAATGTGCAACTTACAAAATGTGAAATCATTAATATCTTATGTTAGCGTAAAGTGTCTTTTCAAATTGACACATTGAATATTTATTATTAAAATGAAATTTATACATCTAACCTAAACGCTTCACGGGAATGATCATTACATTTTATTGATCTCATACCTCATGTGCCATAGAACTTAAAATTGAACTTTATATTTGTAAGCCTAAGGCGCTATTGACTTTAGCAAACCCCAAAATATCTATCGCTTTGCCTGCTACTTTAACTTATCTTATATAAATGTTAACTCTTTTAGAGTTTATCATACTAATAAAGAGTAGATTTATGAATTCTTTGTTTTTATTACAGGAAAGATTTCTGCTCAACAACCGAAAAGACAATGAATCAACTTGGTACATTCCTCTTTCTTACACTTCACAAAACGACACCAATTTCCACGATACCTTTCCAAAAGTGTGGCTCAAAGAGAAACAAGAATTAATTACCAAATTACCCAAAGGAAAAGGCTGGATTGTGGCAAACTTAAACCAAAGCGGTAAATATGTTTTAATGGTGTTCATTGTGAAAAATGCAATACAAGCATAAATTGACACAAAATAAATTTTATAATTTCAAAAGTAATGCTTCCATTCATGAGATTTAATATTATACAATTTGAATGTTTTATTAAGACTCATATTTAGGTATTAAAAAGCTTTAATTGAAAAATATATTACAACTTTTAGGTTTCTTTCATGTGAATTATGATCTGCCAAACTGGTTACTGTTGATTGACGCAGTAGCGACTTTCCCCAGCAACATCAAGGCCCAGCTACTAAGCGATTCTTTATACTTGGCACAAGGCAACAAGTTGGGAGTAAGTACTCATTCCTGTTAAATGTATTCATATGGTGCAAACGCAATGTTAGGGAAAATGTATCATATTCCGCATGATAATATAATGAATTCAATTATATTAGTTCAATTATTACAAAACTTTTGCAATCAACTAAAAAAAAATTGTTCCTACACCAATTAATGTGCCTTCGGGCAATCAACAAAATTATCACACTTACGTAGCATAAGATTTGATAATAGCATTTTTTTCCATTATTTAAAAGTGTCAAGAAAAGTATTCACGTCATTTTTGATTAGCCATAAAGGATTTATTATTTTTACAATGATAAGACCGTTTGAACAAATGAACATTGATTTTAATTCTGTCTGTTTTTAATTCAGTCAAGCCCTCAAGGAAAATTATTCTAAGACCTGCTACTTCACAGAGTCTCCAAGCTTATACATTGGCTCTGTCGATCGGTTTATTGTTAAAGTATTTTAATTTGATAATTTTCATTTGTATCAATTATTTAATATGGACTTGGCCTTGGACTGGAATTTTACACCATTGTTCAAGAAACAATAAATATTTCAATTTGCCTAAATTTACTCAACATTTGTGATATAGTTTAGATAAAAAAAGTTTATTATTTACTTCATTATTTTCAGTATGAGATTGCTTTTTCCCTTGTTTTCCACCTGTCACAATGTGTGGACTATTTACCGTGGAAGGCTGTGAGCAACCACCTGTACTACATTGAAAACTTGGTCAAAAATATGCCAGCTTACGGAAATTTAAGAGTTAGTAGAATTTTGTATTTCTGTAATTTTTAGTCTATTGATCAATTTAATTTTCTACTCTTAATAAATCCATTATTCTTTATTTAAAAATAGCGATTAATTAGTGTCTCACTAGACTGAAAATGGATCTGTGTTACATTAGCTTAAAAATAACATACAGGGTCGGTCGCAAAACTATCGAGAAGTTTTTTTTTTCAGACAATTTATTGCCAATAAACGTACAAACACTTAATATTCTTCAAAATACGCCCCTTGGGCGTCAATACACTTTTGGTAGCATTCCTTCGTTGGAAGGCACCCTGGAAGGCAGAAGACGGAACCCCCTTAAGGCACTGCGTCGAAGCGGTTTTCACCCCATCCAACGTCTCCAAATGGCGTCCCTTTAGGCTTTGCTTGATGCGGGGGAACAAAAAGAAGTCCGGTGGTGCTAAGTCGGGACTGTACGGTGGTTGCGGCAGTGTCGTATCAGTTTTCCTTTGTTCTTCTATTAACACTTTTGGTACCATTTTGGCACAAATCTTCCACATTTGCAAATAGTCCGTCACAATGCAGCGAACTGTTTCTTTTGTCATGTTGCGCTTCTCACTATTAAGCGGGCACTGAGACGACGATCAGACTGTAACACTTCCCTCACTTTCGTGACGTTGTCATCAGTTTTGGAAGTTGACGGTCGTCCAACGCGCACATCGTCTTCAATTGATTCCCGGCCGTTTTGGAATTGTTTGTGCCACTCGTAAACTCTTGCCTGTGACATGGCTTCATCTCTGAAGGCTTCCCGAATCATGACCAGGGTCTCGATACCGGTTTTTTTCAGCCGTACGCTGAATTTGACGGCTGCCCGCTGCTCCAGCAAACCGAACATATTCTTTCTCTAACATATGTTATTTATGTATCAATTGTGTATTTGCTTTTGCTGTTGTATTGCTATGTGTGTACGGCGGGACATCGAGGGAGGGTAGCGTAGCTTAAATGTGGTCTGGGTCCCCCTTGGTTTCAAATATATATATATTTTTTAACGTAAGTCCCGCATGGACGGGGGACGGGCCTAGGGAGTGCACGAGTGAAGCTGACGAAAGGCGCCGCTGCGCCTATAACAGCTTCGGGTAAGCGGAGGGAGCCCTCTATGGCCCGGCATAAATAATAAAAATGATCCAGCAAACGTTGCATCTTGATTTCCGACGCGATGACAAAACACACATTGCACACATCACTGTGCTAGCTCTACCGTTGCTCGGAGAGGACTAAGCAGCGGCACGTTTGGTAGCTGCGACTCCCCCCTACCCCTTCTAGCGCAGTCAGGAATTTTTTTATCGATACTTTTGCGACAGACCCTGTATATCATTGAAAAAATATATTTTAAACGTAACCTGATTTCTATAGGATTAAATTTGATTGATATAATATAAAAGATCTTCAAAGCCTGAATGAATCGAATATTTGTGCATTTTAAACTTCTTTAAATAATCTTCTACATAAATGCATTCAATATTTACGCAATTAAACCACAAATGGTTTTAAAGAACATTCTGTTTACAAATAGTTATGAAGTGTATTTAAATAAGTAGTAAATTAAGTGAAAACGAAACAATCCAATGAATTCATTTTGGTTCTAGGCATTTATACTGACGATAACGGAGAGAGTGTATGCATCCCTGGCTAACGGTTTAGACCTGTGGTCCGAGTATAATAACAATGAAGCTGAACATTTCCACATTGAGAACATTGTCCACATCTCGTGTCACTTTGATAACCCTAACTGTGTGGGTAGGGCTGCCCAGTTGCTCGATCAATGGAGACTCACCGGCATAAATAAGTAAGTTTGATTAATAATAATAAAAATTCTAAATTAAAAAAAAAACACTTAGTTTGTACAGTTCCAATCATTTTTATTTATATTGATGAAATGTAAGTTTTCTAAAAGCTGTATCATATTAAACGAGCATAACATTATCAAATATTACATTTGATAATATTAGCAATATGAAAACATAATGAAATTTTTAGATTACATGTTTGACATATAGGATTTATCAATATTAAATGCTATGTTTAAAGTTTTGCTAATATTCAAGAAACTATAATAAATAATTATGAATTCTCCTTCTAAACATCTATTTCGGTTTCCAATCTTCATCATTTCTTTTATAATTAAGACATGTAAATACAATGTTGAATTCACAATTTGATCTTATGAGGGAATCTGGATTATTCGTGTTATTGGACGACTGATTCCTCCTATTTGTATTGAGCCTGATTAAATACAAAGTATGCATTTTTGATATTATTTGACTGGAACTGAAATCAGGCTTTCAAAACAAAACATATCATACCGAGGTGCATCGTATAAACACAAGGTGATGAAGTTTCATAAGGAAGATTTCATTACCCTTCACTTAACCTAAAAATAAAAGTATGTAATTTTTAAAAATGAGATATTTACAAATTTTCCATATTCTTTTATTTTCATTCCGGTAAATCTCATTCTCTAAGCGCAATACAGGATGAGTTGGAGGCAAAGAATACTTGAGGCTAAAGCTCAATATGGGCTGTAGGGCCATCGAAGAAAGATAAGAAAAAGATATCTCATTCTCTTTTGTTTTTTTATTTTAGTCAATATTTTATAACATTTGTTATAGCATTCCCGAAGCCATTCGTCAGGTAACCTACTGCGCAGCTGTAAAACGAGGTGGAATCAAGGAATGGGAATATGTTTTTCATGAATTAATGGATACAGAGAGCGTAATTGAACGTGGGAGGCTGCTCTATGGGCTGGGATGCACTCGTGAAACATGGCTCCTTACCAGGTGCAATATACTTATCTTACCAACTAAATAAAATAGCTTTAACCTTTTGTATCTTATTTACCCAATTTAAAATAAAGTGTACAGCTTTTTCTATGGAGGTATTTGGAAAATATTCTCTGGAATAATGTGGAAAATATGTTATGAAAAATATGGATGATCTGCATTTCCAAGACACATCTGGCTGGTCATCTTATTTTGAATTAACGATTTGATTGTGTAAACGTGTAAGATTGTGTAAACTTTTACATCTTTGGTTCCAAATATCAAAGTTTTTATTTGAAATTTCTTGGTAGAATTTCATTGTAAATAATTAAAAATTTAAAAATCAAGTAAATATATCTTAACAGGATATATTTAGTTTAATTCCACTTATGTAAGTGGCTTTGACCGGTTTCGAATGCAAAGATAGCAGCATATTGCCGAAAACGGTTGAAGTCATTGGAATTAAACTAAATATACGAGTATATTATAAAGAAATGTTTTATTATTTTTATTTTATATTCATTAAGTTTGGTTTCTTTTAAACTCAAACAATCTATAAATATAAAACCTTAGGTGCTAAATATCCTTATTCTGTGAATAAATCTACTATTTAATTTTTGTTTATTTCAGGTTTCTAAATTTTATTCAGCATAAAAATGATTTTGGCCTGAGCATTGATGACATCCTAATTCTATTTGAGTCTGTGGCATCCAACGATTTGGGGAATCAGATTGCGGTTAGTTTCCTTAGACACCACTGGAGAAACCTGCTAGAACGGTGAGTTTCAAAACATTCATAAACAACAAAACAGACCAGCTATAGTAATCAAATAGGTGCATTTTATTTAATTAGTTGGCATACAATACTATACAATCATATTCTACAAATGGCATCATTGTTATTTATTTATTTATTTTTTGTTTAAGAATACATAATCTTATGACAGTATTGTTTTAAATACTCTTATAATCCTTTTATAATACAATATTGTAAATCCAGGATTTGTATACAGGTATAAGTATACATTCACAAATATTTGGTCTTCAAATATTCTGGTCAAAATTCTTTGGCATATAGAATGGAATAATACTCCTAGCGGCTTCTAACAATATGTTGGTCAACAGCCTTCACATTGTGTTAATAAGGTAGTTTGCTAAATGCCGAAAATCATTCTCCATAGATGGCGTTAGTGGGTCGGTTGTATAGGTTAATTCTTGAAAAAATTCACTAGTGCAACCAAATCTACATAGATGGCTGACTGAAACTGCCACGTGAAGATAAATATGGATTTTGAAGTATATATACATCTTCCAAAAATTTGTCATGCATGATCACAAATAACAAAGGTGGAATGGGGAATGTTGTAATTACATAAAGCGTGCGCTTAACCCAACCAATGACAGGTCACAAGTCCTGTAAACACCTTGATCATCCATGTTCAGTTTCCAGTTTACGTCTTCGTCTCTATTGAGATACAATTAAAACAATAAGATCCGATTGTGTATTCAATTTATATCTTCATATTATAATGTGAACCTCTAATTTATGGAATGGGAATAATCAGAGTTTTTACTTTGTATTAGTTATTGTTTCACCAAAATTTTATTTTAAATGTTTCAATTTAATTTGCAATTATAATTGTAGTTAATAAAAATACAATTGCATTAGATCGTTAATATTTATTTTTTATTTAGAAGATTATAATATGATGTATAGAAATAACTTTTTTTTTTTTTTAATATCAACTATCAAACATTTAAAAACTTTACTTTATCACACCACTTTGTTCATATTTATTATAAAACATAAATGCACAGGTACATCACAGCATAGGCTTCGCCTAACGTGACAATTAAAGATGGCAAAAATGTAATAAAAAAAACATGTGAAAAAATAATTTTAAAAAAGCTATTTTGATTTAACAAATTTTGTTAATATTATTCAAATGAAGTCAAATTATTTTTACTAACAATTTTTTTTGCTCAGCTTCAATTGTGTTATAAATTAATTCCATCTTCCTAATCAATAATGACCCTTAACCACCAATTTATCCACCATCATTCAGTCCTTTATCCCTCTCGCGATCAATGCGGAAAAAAAAATCTCCCCGATAGCCCACTACGTACTCTGCCAAACAAAATGGTCTCACGCAGGATGCTATCTCCTACCACAACTTCATCTTCCCCTTGGGAACAGACTTTTTTTATAAATACAATCCCAACCCTAACTGGTCTTCCATTCCTTGACAATAATGTAAGACTGTATCATAAACCTTAAATCCCCCCTCGCCCTCTTTCGGAGGGACACTATGGGCCATACATTTAGCCCCATCATAAAACAACTACCAAATCACATTCCAACAATGTTTCCTACAGACGTAAGAGGAATAGCCATTAGAGCTGAACCTCTGTAAGCCAGAAGATCCAAGTCCAAGTCCATTTTTCTCAATGATTTATTTTGTCTATTATTTATCCAAAATAACCATTTTTACGTTATAAATTATTTAAAATCATTTCAGCTTGGGAAATCCGCTCATCGTCATCAAAATGGTTTCGAACGTTGTGGGATACATCAATACTCCTTACCAAGTGGATGAGGTAATTTTAATATTTAACTAAAACTATTTCTTAAAGGTCCACTACAATCTTGAAGTGTTTACTTGTGTCATTATTAACAAACACTTTTGTAAAAAAATAATTTTGTTATTTAATATCATGGTAGAAGTTCATTGCAAATAATGATAATATACTTTTGTCTTATATGAGTAATCTATAATCACTATTTTACCTACATTAACCTGTACAGTTTACGCCTGTCATGACTACCAACTACTTAAAAGCTTGATGTCCATTTGTTCATTATAATTATTCTTCTTTCTTCGCTTCCTCATTACTAATGGCAATGATCTATGAATCTGCCCATTGCTAAAAAAATTCATTACAATATTTATCGCCAATTATATCTTAAATGGTTTTTATGCACAAACGTGTATCCGGTAACATCAGTACAACTGACTTCTAATACGCTAGTACTTCTACAACCTGCACTCAAAAACAATGAGGGAAAATTATTTTATGAGTAATCAGAATTAGAGCTTTCAGAATGAGAATAAAAAGTAAAAACTTTATTGATATACATATTTTTAATTTTTAATTAATTAATTTATGTATTTATTATAAACTGCAATAATAATAAAAATTTACAAATACGGAGTATTTAGTTTTATCGCAAACTCTGAACTTTTTGCCTACTAACAAATTAATGCTGCCCACGGTCTTATTGGTAATTATCACCAAAAATTCCTACACCATCCTGATCACGGCGACTCCAGCGTTTAAAATAGTAATTAAAACATATTATTATATATCGCTCAAAATCAAGATTGTTTTTGACATTTGACATTTCCTTGCACACCACAGATTTCATAGAAAATAAATACAGACCATAAACAATGTCATCTCGAATTCATACATTCAAGACGGTATTGCCATAAATCGGCAAAAAGAACACGAATAAGTTTAATACCGCCAAAAATTTAATTCGTGACAAAAAACTTTGGAATGTCGCTGTCAACAAATATATCCTCACCTCAGTGCAAAACTGTCCCAACTCAAAAATGTTGCATCTTGGGAAAAATAACATACTAATATTTAGTGCTAGTTGACTTCATACAATGGAACACTGCTCTCTGCTCTCTAGCGGCCAGACTTATGAGTTACAATTGGGACATTTTCCCCCTAAAAGTTAAACACATTACCTCTCTTCTTATGAATTTAGTATAACTTCGATAGTTTTCGAGTCTTGCACTGAGGTGATGATATATTTATTTGTATTGTGAAAAATTCATATCCCAATTAAGTATAACTTAATTCATGGCTTATGGTGTTAATTAATATGTAAGCTATTTTCCCTGTTCTTTTTCCGTACATATATTATGTACCTAACCCATATACAAATATATATCATTCTCAATATAACAATAATTGATTTGTGTTTATTCAACCCACTTACAAGGATATATGTATTTTTTTCTTCTTCAAATTTAGTTTTCAGAGTTTAAAGAAATAGTATTTATAAATGAGTTCTTGGATTTAATGGAGCGGAATTTTAAAATAATAGAACATTATTTATTTTCAGCTTAGGAACCTGGTCACCGCTATTGAAAAGAAAATTGGAGAAAAGAACCCCCTGTTAAGCCAAGTCATCGAGCGCGCAGAGAATAACTTGATGTGGATGAGAACCAACTACCGCCAAGTCGAGGAGTGGCTGGAAATGTTGACTAACAACTACCTGAAACCTCGACTATGAGCAAGAAACGAATAAGACTGCGTTCGAACACTTTCTCAAAAGTCGATTTTTCATCTTCACTACTACAGTTATGGTACTTAGTAAATAGGCGTTTAATTACGATATTCTTTGGTGTTGAAAACAAAATTGTAATGTTCGTAACATTGTGAAAAATAGTCGTTTCTTATTTGATGTATTTTTTAAGCCAATAATACCAAAAATGATAATTCAATTATTTTAATCAAGAACTTGCATACTCTTATTTTTTTATGAAATCTCAAACAGTTTTATATTGTTTTGCATTGTTAATTTAATGTTGTAGTGTAGTCATTAGGCTTAAATTTCATGTTCATGTCTCTACAAATTAAGGAATTAATGTTAATTAATTCAATTTTAATTCATTTTTAATTTTACCAACTTATGCAGTAACATTGTATATAATTTACTTTTCGAAGGCTCAAATTGTATTATTATATTGTTTCCAGAATCCTTCATCTAAAATTGCGAAAGCGTATTTTGGCTCCTTGCTTCAATTATTGTTATGATAACCTAGTGTATCCTTTAAATATGGTGCATTATTTTATTGGTTCGTTTATGCTTAGTTTTTTCTTGAGCTCCATTATTCGGAGTGCTCCTAAAATTTATGATTAATTAATTTGCCAAGCCGGCTACTATTTCCTTAGGGAAATTAGATTAACATTTTACAACACACCTTTTTTTTTTAAATAGTTGTATTTAATATTTAATTCATCCATTAAAGTCGATTGTAATAATTACATAAAATTTCTATTCAACGTTTTCAATCTTGTATATGTTTTAACATGCGCCCAGTTATTCATTCACATACCAACAAACCTCTCAATTGCCAAGGAGTATTAAAAATATTATTTAATCAAAAGGAATACTCCGGATTTTAGAGAATTGTGATATGTTGTTTCCATATTTAGTAGAATTAGCTTTCTATTATATAACAGTAGACTTAGATTTTTTTAATTTACAATGTCATACTTTTAAAATAGGAAATATGTAAAGTATTACGATCCATTAACCTTAATTATTATTTATGTATTTCCAAACGATTTTTTTTTATTTTGGACAAAATTGGCCACTGAGAGAAAGTATAAGTTTCCTTTCAATTTTAAAATACTTTCAATTAAATCACCATTGAACGATTATCCATATAGTGCTTTTATTTTTTTCTGAATTCAGTACAAAATCATATAATCATATCTCAATTAACTAGAGCAAGTCTAATATGTCGTGAAGCACAAAAAAATGTTTCCCTAAAGACACAGACATTACTGTCCTGTAAGTTATCATTAAGGCTGTGGCTCTAAATAAATATATCAAAACATATTTAACAAAATGGGGTTTTTTAAATTTAAAAAATAAGTTTTTTTATCCCACTTCTAATACTATCATAGTTGCAGCTCAACACAGTCAAGTGTCAGCCTAAAACTTCAAGTGGTCTTAGTTTATAAACATGTTTATCTATTTAAGACTTTTTTTGTTCATGATGGAAAATCCATCTTTTTAATTATAATTAGGTTTAAATTTAAAAAAAGTGTTTTTGCTTTACGTAAAATATTTTACACCCTTCTGCTATTTATGTAAATAGTCCTCGATAAGAAAAATATTTTATATGAATACAACTATCTTTTCTGTTACTGCAAAATATTCTATACCATTAACTATCAATTTTTTTTGCCGTTTACTACCATTACAACCTTAATATTGGAGAAAAAAATGCTTCTATGAAATTACTGTTTCTTGATTTTGGATTAATTATCATTTAACTACTAACTGAGAATTAATATCTAATCAGGTTGCCCAACATTCTGAGAGGAAATCAGAGGCGACAAAAGAGATTTGTAGTTGAATCAAGATATAAATTAGAAATCAGTTTACAAATTACTATATTTTTTATTCTTTCATCCGTTAAATGGTAGTTATCCTCTTAAATGTTTGTCAGTAGTTTAAATAAAAATCAAGATAATTGGATTATATGTAATAAATTGCAGTATCGGTGATGTGTGTATTTTTTAACCAAAGGTTCATATTGCCATATTTCAGGAAACTAGAAAATAATTTGTGTGAAAAATGTATAACTCATTCCTTGAATTTAGTTCTCAATCAATTAAGACAGTTTTTTTGGGGAAATAAGGCGCTTAATTAAAATATGTTCCCATCTTACTGTCCCATGTCCCTCCACTCAATTTATGAAGCAGATTGCTCTGTATATTAAAGTAAACCTTAGTTGAGTAAAAAATAAATACAGATCTAATCATTTATTTATTTAAATGCTAAATGATCTGAAGTGGGACTTATTTTATTTTTTTAAATAACACTGATTAAAGCAGTATTGAGAATCTCTTGGGTGTCACACAACTATTGGAATATCTTATAAAAATAGAGTTGTGCATTATTTTCAGTTTCCATGTGACTCTTTTTATACTTTAATTTTCTTTTTAATTTTAATTAAGTGTTTTCTTAAGTTTCAATTAAGATTCTGCTATGTTTTTTTCATCAGCTTTGTTAGCCAGTAATATGTATAACCAAATTACATAATGGGTCTTAAGTTTCTTGTTACAAGTTTGTTTCTTTTGCATATATCTAAATGCTCAATTGTTTTGGGAAAGTAATTTGTCATTGTAAAATGCCATATTATTTTTACAAATTTATAAATTATCTATTAATTTCATTTTTTCATACATGATTTATTATAAGGCTTCGAAATTCTGGTCCAAGTTCTATTGTTAAAATTGTTTTAGTATATTTATTTTCAATCTAAGATTAATGTAGTAGATGTGATTGCTTCAAGTATTATTCTAAAGGTTAATCCTCTGTATGTTAAATGTACTACATATATAATTAATGTTAAAGTTGTCTTTGCTATTTGATAAACTCTTTTAAGCTATTTAAATCATTTACTTAGATAAAAAAATACCTAAAAAATAACATACATATCTCATGTATACACTTACCACGGTGTTATATTTTGATACTTCACTTTATATATAATATATACTATAAATATATATACATATATTTATCCGAAATACATGGTATATAGCCTACAGTGGGTTTACTCCATTCTACGTCTATTCTTATGAGGAGTTTTGTCAGAAGCAAAGAGATATTTGTACTATTTATAAAATAGGATATGTAGTCATGTATTTGAAAAAAATAAGTAAAAAAAAATCTTTTTTTCTTTTGTTAAATACAGCAAGTTCCTAATGTTTTGAATATAAGTTAAATATTTAGTTATTACATTAAAAAAAGTATTCCTAATTCTAAAATGTTAAAATATTGAAGAAGCATTTAATTTTTTTTTTATCATTTTCATTAAATCATGCATTTTGGGAATTTAAAAAATAGGAAGACTACCTTGTATTTTTAATTATTTTTTTATCAATGTAAGTCATGTAGGCGTAATATTTAATTAAATATTTTTATCATGTGTAACTTTGATGTTTTCATTTTGAATGTTTTTCCTAACACATTTGTGAAAATTAGATGAAGGTTTGGTCAAAAAACATTATTAACCTTTTTTAAATTAATTATTACAGTCGAACTTGGTTATTGCAATCACAGAAATAACGAGATCTTGGATGAAACGAGGAAACATTTGTTGATATTTATGATTTTCTCCACACTTACATTTATTCACTTTTATAACGAACTAACTAACTAACCATCACGCCATCTATCCAAAGGGGTAGGCAGAAAGAATGGACTGCCACACTTTAACCGATGCTGCACTCCATCTTTCTCGGTTGCGAACCTCATCGCTACCAATAGGCATCTCCCGCGCACATTTGGGTCGTCCAACGTCCACAAAATAAATCTAAAACAAATAATATAAAATACAATAATATAAAATAAAATAACAAAATAAAAATAACATAACACATAATGTTCTTTTTGATGGTGCACATGTTGTCAACTGGACGAACCGGAATTTTGTGTTTATTTAATTTATATTCCAAGGATCCACCATTCTTTTAATTGACTGTAATAAGGCACTTAAAACAATCCAACTTCAACAAGAACTTCAAAATGTTATAAAAGAAATTATTCAAATTGACATTGGAACAAATGCACATAAAGAGAACAAATGCACATAAACGAGAAACTATAAGGAACTGCTTCTCTCTAATTGTGTATTTTTGTTTGAATTGCAACTTTTTGTGTTATGTAACCGCTCCAGATACTTCACGTCTTCGTGTGATGGGTATGTTTGTAAGTATTTAAAAATACCTATTCTCAGATATAACAAGAAATGCTTATAACGAGTAAAGTCAGTAGGTCAGATCTTTCTTGTAATAACCAAGTTCGAGTTTATATGCATACAGAGTACTTGAAAATTACCGCGTTACAAGTATACAATCTCTTAAGGGTACGGGCACACCGAAGTGCCAGAGTAGGAGTTCAACCAACTTATGGCGTTCTATGGGACTGGCCACACTATGCTTAACGCCACAGTGTGTAAACAAAAGCCACCTGTGTCTTGACTCCTACTCTGGAACTTCAGTGTGGCCGTACCCTAAGAGACAACTTTAATTATTTGAATCTCTTGGAACTAGTAAGTAAAAGCATTAGTCGTCATGAGTATTGCTGCCGTGCTGTCAACAACGTAGGGTACAGTCTTATAGTAATATATTTACTATATTTTCTACAAAAGTAAACAAGTAAGTGGTAAAATCACTGGTAAAAATTACATTTGAACTGTTGGAGTATGCCCTAACTGGGGTCAGTTGGCTTTAAACAGCAAACTGTATAATGCCGAATCAGTGATTTCTATTTCATGATTAAATATTCATGTCCAGCAGATCTCAAGGAAAATGATTTATCAACAATTAATAGGAAAGTAGGGCGAAAGACAAACCTCTGACTAGAGAAACCTAACTAAGATAAAAAACACAATTCTTCAAAGCAACAAATAACCCGTACAACGCCATTCTGTGTAATACAATTAAAACTGAGGCCACTGAGGATGACTCTTTCACATACCTAATTCTATATAATAATACATTCTATAGTGTTATTTCAAATATGCGATTTAGAACAAACGGTGGATACGTGGAACATAAATTAAATAGACAATATGTGCACCATCTAAAAAGAACATTTTGTGTTAAATTGTTTTATTTTGTTATTTTATTTTATATCATTGTATTTGATATTATTTGTTTTAGATTTATTTTGTGGGTGTTGGACGATCGAAGTGTGCGCGGGAGATGCCTATTGGTGGCGATGAGGTTCGCAACCCATCACACCGCGTCTCCCGCGGGGCGAAAAGAGAAGGATGGAGTGCCGCATCAGTAAAAGTGTGACAGTCCATTCTTTCTGCCTACCCTTTAAGATTAACTTATACAACCTAGCTAGTGTTAATAAGGTAGTTTGCTAAATGCTGAAAATCATTCTCCATAGATGGCGTTAGTGGGTCGGTTGTATAAGTTAATCTTGAATAGATTCACAAAGTGCAACCAAATCTACATACTCGTAGATGGATAATTGAAACTGACACGTGAAGATAGGTATGGATTTTGAAGTATACGAGTATATACATCTTCCAAAAATTTGTCATGCATGATCATAACAAAGGTGGAATGGGGAATGTTGTAATTACATAAAGCGTGCGCTTAACCCAACCAATGACAGGTCATAAGTCCTGTAAACACCTTGATCATCCATATTCAGTTTGCGTCTTCGTCTCTATTGAGATACAATTAAAATATATAGACTTTGATTAGCTTTATTCTCAATTTATTCAAATTAACCTTCTACTAACATTCCTTGTTTTTCCCCTGTAGTCTTCATTTGATTCAGTAGATATATTTATAGTCACCGTATAGTGTACCTACATACGAGTATGTTCTCCAGGTCCTCTCGTGAAGGGGCCTGGAAAACACTGGCGAGAGACTGAGAGAGATGACGTGGGGGTGGAGAGGCTAACGCCCAGCAGTGGATGGAGACAAACAGACGAAGAGTACATATTTTCTTCTTCCGGTACCATGTCAGGTCCCCCCAACGTTGGCGATCACTGTAGCAAAGGCATCTCTATCCTGCACCACTTGGAACAGATTCTGAACTCTTGTTATTCCTTTCCACTATTTGATGTTCCGCAGCCAGGACAGCTGCCTTCTACCAACCTCCCGACGTCCCTCCACTTTACTCATTAATATCAGTCAAAGGAGGTGGTATTTTTCTCCCCTTAGCACATGACCCAAATATGAGACCTTTCTAATTTTTACACTCGACAACAGCTTTCTATTGGTTCTGGCTCTCTGCAGTACGTCTGCATTACTGACCCACCGGTCCACGGTATACGGAGCATTCTGCGGTATATCCACATCTCAAACGCTTCCAACCGGTTCATTACATTCACTTTCAGAGTCCAGGTTTCGCAGCCATATAGTAGAACAGACCATATATAACATTTAATCATTATTTGTCGGAGTTTCAAGTTAAGATTATCGTTGCAGAAGAATGTTCTCATTTTTTTAATACAGCTCGAGCAACTTCAATTCTGCATTTTATTTCAATATCCAGGTTAGTGATATGCTGTCAAGGTATTTAAATTGGTACCATTTAAATACCATTTCAGTAAAATGGCAAAACGTACTGACTACAAATCAACTGTCAACTGTCAAATTGATAGTCAGTAAAAACAATATTGCCAGTTTAAAAACCAAACCTCTAAAAAAAACTATGTTGAAAAAAAAAAACGTATAATCGATTTCCCGTTTAAGCCGAAAACATGAAAAATTCCTTTGGCGCTATCCGATGTTCCAGCGAAATCAATCATTTTTTTTTATTAATGATGTCCCGTATCACGAACATTATATTGATTCAATAAATATTTAACGGTTGCACCATTTTCAAACTTTTTAATTATTTCGAGTTTTGTTCATTTGATAGTACGACTCGTTTGTGTTTATCCATTATTATAGACACTTTTTCACAATAAAATAAAATTTATCACAATATTTTATGAGTATGAACTACGCTGCGGGTGCTTTATTGCAAACTTGAAACTTTATGACACGACTATAGAGCCTCAAACGTATGTTGGCGATGGTGCAAATGTGAACTAAACGCCTAATGCCATTGTGACAGATTTGAGTTTTTGTTTGCATTATAAGTATTATTGTGAAATATTTTTGACTCAAGTTTCCCGGATAATCCGCTTCCCGCTAAACCAAACCCCGGAAAATCGGGATTGTACTGTTTATGATACTCTATTTTTCATCAACGGTATATAAATCGAAGCTAGGGGTGCTTAGGGGTACTTGAATACAGTTCAAACTGAAGAATGGTTATACACGCAGTGTGAATGGAAAAATAAGTCGAGGAAAGCCAAGAAAGACATGGCATGACCAAAATAATCAATTACTGTCACGGTGTATGAACGTAGAAGAGTCCACCCTCTTTGCCTACCCTTCCGGGGACGCGACATGGTGGTTTCTTCGTTGCCTAAATGTTATACGTTTACGTGTCCTTTATGTAAATTGAACATTTTAATTAATTAATTTAATTCAAAATAAATTTTTAGAATAAAGCCCTATAGTAGGCACAGCGTTCGTAGAACCTTAATTTGGTACCTAGATAAAATGCAGCGAAATGTTAATATAATATCTGCAGCCAACGAGAACATTTCAATAAAGCCTCTGCTTAGGGTGTCTGAAGAATCTGGTCTGGGAGAACAAGCATATGCGTATCGACAGCATGTACGAGTATAAGACATGCGTGCGACCTATCATGACGTATGCTGTAGAGACGCGAGCCGAAACTGTGCGAACCAAGGAAATGAAGGTCCTACCATCCATTACTTGAAAAACTCTCCGAGATCGTGTCCGCAACGCGAACATAAGAAAAACTTGCGATATAGAGGATATCGTTCGATGGAGTAGATCCAGAAGAAAATACTGAAGGAACCATTAAATCCCGTCCGGACACCGTCCACCTGGAAGACCACATAAGAGATGGAGGGACAACTGGATCTTATAATCCCAGGAGACATGATTTCTGCGCCACAGATCGTCAGATCTATTCAAAGGAGAAAAATGTAAATACTATTGTCATCATTGACATGCATGGCAGAATGACGGCAGATGATCTTCGTCGCAGAGTGGCAAGAGCTACGAGTGCCACACAGTAGGTCCCGGGCTCGATTTCCGGCGATGGCAGATTGAGTATCACTCTGTCTTTGGTCTGGTATAGAATTCACGTGAAAATGAAATAGCCATAGATTAGCTACATATAACATATCATGACAATCAATATACGAGGTGAGGCAATTAAATTCCGAGAATTTTTAAATAAAACACAGGCAAATAAAGTTAGCAACGAATTTTTTTAAAGGCCTTCACAGTAGTCCTCTCCTAACTCAGAACAACGTTTCCAACATTTCTCCCATGATTGGAAGCAGCCTTGATAGTCCTCTAAAGTTAGGCCTTTCAAGGCGACGGTCGCAGCCTCCTGGACGGCCTTCACACTGCCATGATGGGTTCCTTTGAGGTGACTCTTCATTTTAGGGAAGAAGAAGAAGTGACAGGAGACGATGTCGGGGCTGAAAGGTGGATGCGGTTACGTTGGGATACTTTTTTGCGCCAAATAATCCCTCAAAATCAAGGAGGAATGAGCCGGCGCGTTATCATGGTGCAATTTCGGGTCGTTTACGGCAAAGACGCAGTCGCAACCGCTCCAAGACTTCAACATAGAACTTTCTAGTCACTGTCTAGCCGTAAGGAACGTATTCACTGTGAATAATGCCATTAATATCGAAGAAAATGATCAGCATTGCCTTCAGCCGTGATTTTGAGATCCTTACTATCGTTGGGCGATCCCCACCCTCTTCCACCCACTGTAGGCTTTGTCCACGGGTCTACAGACACTCATCTCCATACACCTGCCATAATTTTAGTAGGATTTCTGCAGGTTTTACACCAGTTACGACCAAAAATCTGATCACAGCACGTTGCTTAAAACTGAGTCAGTCATTTCTGCGACCGAGTTAAAAAACTTGTATCCGAAAAACGCCCGATTGCCATGCTTCACTGAGACTGAGTGAAAAGACCGATCTAACCAAGCGCATGCGCGCCAGTCATGTAGTGTTACCAGTTCGCACGCCACAACTAAATTCTCGGAATTTAATTGCCACACCTCGTACATAATAGCTACGAGTATAAACAAATTGTATACAGTAATTGGATTCAAACGACCTGTTTTAAACAACAACAAAAAATGTTTTTAGATTTATTTAATTGGTAAATAAACATTATTAAAAAGAAGTTACATATACATTTTTATTTTTAATAAATTATTTTATTGGTGATGAGTCCTTTCTAGTATTAGTAAGATAATGAAATAGTCTGTTTTCTTGATGTTTTATTATATAATAATATTGTATATTTTACGGAAATTAAATGGTTCGCCTCTCTAAGGCATTACCAAATGTTTGACAATGCCTTAAAAACGATGTTTTTTAACTACTTCCACTTTTGGCTTTATTTAGACAGCGACCGGTTTCGCCAGGCTCGCTGGCATCGATGACACTGGTGACACTATTGTAAACTTAGTCCTTTATATACATACAGATCAGGGGTGGTAAACATGATTCTATACAAAAATAATCATCAAATATTTATGTAAAATTATCTGAATTTAAATATTGGTATTACAGGTATTCAAGGAAGCTCGTATTCAATACAATGGATTTTAAATTTTATTATCGCTTACATATTCATATATAATGTTTGAAAAAATTGTAATTTTTTTATTATTATTACTGAGTTTTGTTTTTATTATTAGGTACTCAGTAATAATAAAAACCAAATTACCATTTTTTCAAACATTATATATGAATATGTAAGCCATAATAAAATTTTAAATCCATTGTATTAAATACGAACCTCCTTGAATACCTGTAATACCAATATTTAAATTAGGAAAATTTTACATAAATATTTGAAGATTATTTTTGTATAGAATCTTGTTTACCACCCCTGATCTGTATGTATATAAAGGACTAAGTTTACAATAGTGTCACCAGTCTGTCAATGCCAGCGGGCCTGGTGAAACCGGTCGCTGTCTAAATAAAGACAAAAGTGGAAGTAGTTAAAAAACATCGTTTTATTTAATTATTATTTAAAATGAACTTCATAAAAAAAATCTTTGAAGAATCAATTGTATCTCAATAGAGATGAAGATGCAAATTGGAAACAGAATATGGTTGATCAAGGTGTTTACAGGACTTATGACCTGTCATTGGTTGGGTTAAGCGCACGCTTTATGTAATACAACATTCCCCATTCCACCTTATTTTTTCTTATGTCCACCATGTCTGACAAATTTTTAGAAGTTGTATATATGTTAATCTCCAACACCACCGTTTACATGGTAATATATTCAATCTACACACTAACGCCATCTATGAAGATTGTATTTTAAGCATTAAGCAGAAGATCTATGAAGATTGCATTTTGAGCATTAAGCAAAAAATCATTTGATTATCTTAAAAAGGTTTACTTATTTATATCGTTGTAGAATAAACATGATTTAATTGTATCTCAATAGAGACGAAGATGCCAATTGGAAACTGAATTTGGTTGATCAAGGTGTTTACAGGACTTATGACCTGTCATTGGTTGGGTTAAGCGCACGCTTTATGTAATTACAACATCCCCATTTCACCTTTCTTATGACCATGTCTGACAATTTTTTGGAAGTTGTATATATGTGAAAGTACAACGGCAGAATTCACATGTCAGCGGGAACAGGAGAGGCAGAGGAGACAAATGCGGGATGGGAAAAAAAATGTGGAGTATAGTTTTTGGCATGTAGGACAAAGGACGAGGTTTAGGAATCCATTTTAACAAATTATTTTAATGGCCAAGAGGGAGAGCGTATAAGTACAAGGAGACGTCGCAGGACATCTCAGGAGACCAGTGCAGCAAGCAGTGCATCCGGAAGCGCGCGCGGCGCCGCCCGCAGTGCACGCGCGGCGCGCGGAGCAGCACCTGCCTCCGCGCCGCGCGGTGATAGCATATGTTCTGAAGCGCGGCATGCTGGGTCTCTATAAAAAGAAAGGCAGCATATTGCCGGTAGCAGTCGATGTTTTGACACCGGATACGCGCTGTCTATCCAACTTTTATCACAGAGCCGATAATTTATCGAGCTACGCGGACTGTGACAGTTCAAATTCCAACGCCGGAGCTCGCAGTGGAACTATTTCCCCAGAATGCCTAAGAAAAGTAGTAAGTTTCTTTTCCTGTGACGGGGTTACTGACTTTTTTTTCTCTTCTTGTCATTTAAATATCTTCTACAACTGTTGGTATGTTTACATTGATTGTTTATCCGTCACTTTGACGCAGCCTGCGCGCCCGCGGCTCTGGCGGACTGGCCACCGACTGAAAGGTCACGGGTTCGCGTTCGTATCCTGGTGTCGGCAATATGCTATTACTGTAAATAAACGCATGTGATCCATTTTTTTTTAAATTGATGTACTACTCTTTACGAATAATGAAACGTTTCGCGCCATATTCCCCATTAATTATTTATTTATACCAAATTAACAAGAAAACAATTTTATTTCTCATTTTGTTATAATTATCAATTTTAAAATTTGTATGTATTTTACAAAAAAATTCAAGTTTATAATTTTTTTAAATGGTTTATTTTAAATTATTTACATACACTTTCTGATCACACGCTTTAGCACTCTCGACCATGCCTTTAAAAATTCACATATTAATTTTAATAAATAATTATTTAAAATTTATTGCATTTTAAATAATTTATTAAAAATATCAATTTATGAGTATAAAATGGGAGAAATCGTATATTTGTTTAAACAGTTTTAAATATTTTACTTTATGTATATTTTGTTTTTAGGCATTGATTACGATTTGATATGGCTAATATCTCTTTCTAATATTTAATCAAAATAATCCTGTATAAAGGATTCTGATTTAATCTGAATAATACCATTGTTGTCCCAGATGGTCGCACTTTTAAACTCAGTACACCACAAAACATGTGTGTAGGTATCTTGATTTGAAAGATATCGCAAATTTGAAAGATACCACAAAGATATCAAGGCTAAAATAAGTTCTAATAAATTGACAAATAGTTATCTTGTTCTCCGGATTACTTTAGATATAAAATATAATTTAGGATGAATTTTATGATAGCGGGAACCCGCATTAAAATAATACTTCTTGAACGATTGTACGGAATCTATTTAAAGATAAGTATTTCGGTTGGAGATTTGCTAAGCTGAGTACATCGAATCAATAACAAACAGAAACCATTCATAAAGTAACTCCGAACAATTGACTATAGGAACTTTACTACATCGACGAAGTCGCGGTAATCTTTGATAAAATATAGTGTAATTATTGAATATGTATTAATCAAAGAGTTTAAAATTCATTGTTCATAGCAGAGAATTCGACAGGTATGAACTGCTTCCGTTCAGCGATGTGGGACATGACACAAAGTGTGAACCCTTACTCTGTTAATATGGGAAATATGGTTTAAATTCTCCCTATTAAATCATAATAATTTAATTAGCATGACATGACAGTTCGCCCTTAGAGTGAGGACAATCGTTCATTGAATCGTATAGTTACATATAATACATTATTGAATATTTTGAACAAATCATGAACGGTACAATAACAGAGCATATACATATTTCATGTTATCACATTATTACAATTTATCACGCTAACACAACAGGTTAAAATATTCTTATTCTTCTTCTACTTTTAATAGATCTGACAATCTGTGACACAGAAATCATATCTCGTCGGATGATGAGATCCAGCTGTCCCTCCATCTCTTAGGCGGTCTTCCAGGTGGGCGGTGTCCGGAGGGGATTTAATAAGCGGCTGTATATGCAAGTCTGTCACCATCCATTCGGGCACCATAATATCTTCTTCTGGATCTACTCCACTGAACGATATCCTCTATTTCGCAGGTTTTTCTTATGTCTACGTTGCGGACACGATCTCGGAGGGTTTTTCCAGTAATTGATCTCAGGACCTTCACCTCCATGTTCTTAGTAGTCCCTTGGTTCGCACAGTGTCAGCCCGCGTCTCTACAGCGTACGTCATGATAGGTCGCACGCATGTTTTATAAATTCTGATCTTGCTGTCGATACGCATGTGCTTGTTCTTCCAGACCAGATTCTTCAGGCATCCTGACACGGCAGAGGCTTTACTGACTTGTTCACGTACTTCGGTATAAAGGTCATATATAGCAAAATGATTTTCTTATTTCTTCTTTTTATTTATTTCGATTCGAAATTCGTAAGATTAATAAGAAAAATCTGAAGAGATCTTACACTACTCTATCTTTTGAATAACCATATTTAATACTTGCTAATGTGTTGCCGGCGACACGGTTTTACTCGAACACAACAGTACTAACATATGAATTAAATTACTATTTTTATATTGCAATTAAATAAATCACTTTATTAGAATGCAGTAATGGCGTAGATTTTATTTGAATATTCTTAACACATCTTTCTGTAAGATTTCCCTTGCTATAATTTAAAAATCTCTCCAAGCTGTATAATGTAATCAATTGAAAAATGAGATTTTGAATCATTAATCTAAATATCGATTATTTCCCGGATTTTATTGTTACCCATTATACAGAGACAACGTAATGAGATGAAGAAAGTGTAGCCATTCCAGATATATCTTAATTCACCCTCGAAACATATTTCAAAGTGTAACCTTTTTGCTGGTCCATGGGATGCCACATGGGTCTTTAATGTGGCAGCATCCTGATGTTTTCCACGTTTTGTGTATAGCAGATTAAACCCAATTATACAACTTTTAAGCTATTGATTCTCATGACATGTAATAAAAAGCTAATCTATCTCCATTTTATATTCACGCGAATTCTACACCTGACCAAAGACAACGTTACAATCACACTACCATCGCCCTGAATCGAACCTAAAACTTAGGTGTGATAGTCATAGCTTGCCATAAAGACCGTATTAAGTAAGAGGGGTGGGCAGAGAGGATGGATCGCCATAATGCTCTGTCCTAGCATACCTGTCGGGTTTCATCTACATTCATACATCGTACCATGCACGCACGTCGATTATTCCGACTTCGAATGTGGCCGCCTTTTAGTAATTGATTAATTTGGTCATGCCATGTTTTCCTCGGTCGCCCTCGGTTTCTTTTTCCACTCACGCTGATTGTGTACAACTTTTTAATCATTCTACTTTCATCCATTCTTTTTTTTCTTATTTCATCGTTCGGTATTCTATCATACAACGTTTCCCGCACATTATTCTTAGTGATCTCATTTCTACGGCGTTTATCCTGCTTTCATCCTTCTTTAGCCAACTTCAAGCTTCACTTCCATACATGAGGGTTGGCACTAGAAGTCCATTGTTAACTATTTATTAAAACATGCTAATAAACATTTTGGAACACCGCGTGTCTTTTAGACAATAAATAAAATGTTTTGTTTGCAGCTTAGTGGAGGTTACGCTATTAGCCTGTACATACATATGTCATAGACTGTGTACATCCATAAATATGTCGTATTTGTTAGATTATGTATTTATCGATTGTATACGATATTATCTTTGAATGAACGCGCCCTCGCGTTACGTATAATACTCTACCCCAGCGGTCCCCAACCCCCGGGCCGTGGACCAAATGGTACTGAGCCGCGCAAGGGACTGCTTAAAAATCAAAATTTCGTTTCGAAAAATCCAACATACTCAATAAAACTTAATTCAATTCAATTCAATTTATTCAAAAAATTATAAACATTACAGAATAATAACAAATCCAAATCGTTTATAATCTATTAACAATATAAAATAATATTAACAATTTTAAAAAAAGAATTAAACAAATAATACAATAAAAAGACAAAATGAGAGCAAGTAAGAAAAAAAGAAAAACAGAAGACAATTTAAAAAATATATTCGAGAACAGAGATTTTTTAGAGAGAGAGAATAAAGATTTTTTTACAATAAGAAGAGAAGCAAATAGCAATTTAATACATAAGAGATAGATGCTTTCTGAGGGTAGCCTCACTATCGTGAAAAATGTCCACATCCGAAGAGATGCGGTTTAATAGGATTATTGCCCTGCCCACGGGCATTAGGTACCTTAGGTAGATTGGTTCTACACAGTGGCAGGTGAAATAATCTATGTTGCCTTTGTCGCAGATAATTGTCGGGGACAAACAAAGTCAAGTCATTCAAAATATCAGAGTTATGTATTCGACCACGAATCAGTTGAAAAAAATGAACACCCAGGTGGATGGTATATAATTGTAGCTTAAAATAGTTATTACGTTGAAAACCCCTTCACGCTAAGTTACCACCGACCTTCCGACAATACCTTTGAAGTAAAACAATACCACACTACCATATGCATGTCCTTGATTCCGAAGGCTGTCTTGCCGTAACTTAAATAAGGCAAATACTATATATTTTATATACTTTATATATACATAAGATGTCAAAAGTCGTCCTCTGTCGATCGAAGATTGAGTCTAGACGTCTATCGATCGAGATTTGAGATCTTAAAGATACTTAAAAAAGTGAAAATCGGGATATACTCGTATACTATCTATATATACTAAATTATCTGAAACTTAATAATCCTTCATTGTTATTTAATATTTTTTCTTCATTTTTTCCACAAACCTTGTGTTTTCTCTACTATTAGGTCCTTACATATGAAATTGGCGTTTTACCGTACTGGCAACTTTGATCTCAAATATCATCTCTTTGGTTAGGAATTCCAAATTCAAATTTATACAGCTATTTACTCAAGTATTTTTGTTTCGAAAATTATAATTCATTTGTTTTTTCCTCAATTGTTTTTTTTCTTTACGTCACTCAGTTTACAAAATGGAAAACTTGAAATATCGCGTTATTTACGAGTACGAGTTCCACCGTGGCACCAGTGCTGCAGAAACGGCTCGAAGGATTAATGATGTGTATGGCGACGGTGCCGCAAAAGAAAACACAGTGCGTTTTTGGTTCCAACATTTTCGTTCTGGAAATTTCGACCTGCAGAACAAGCCCCGTGGACGGCCGGAGACCAAAGTTGATAATGAAGAATTGAAGGCTATTGTGGAAGCGGATCCATCGCAAACCACGTTCGAGTTAGCTGCAGGCTGCGGTGTTAGTGATAAAACTGTTTTAATCCACTTGAAGCGAATT
Source organism: Lepidostoma basale (assembly GCA_022606425.2). NCBI lineage: Eukaryota > Metazoa > Arthropoda > Insecta > Trichoptera > Lepidostomatidae > Lepidostoma > Lepidostoma basale. The sequence goes on from JAHDVF020001288.1 coordinate 112,413, forward strand.
GGGAAGGTGAAAAAGCTTGAAAGGTGGGTATCTCACGAATTGAGTGAAGCAAATCAACAAACGCGCGTTGACTGCTGCGTTGCATTACTAAACCGGCACAATAATGAAGGGATTTTGAATCGAATCATTACCTGTGATGAAAAGTTGATCCTGTATGATAATCGGAAGCGCTCATCGCAATGGCTGAACCCTGCCGAAACAGCCAAACCATGCCCCAAGCGAAAATTGACTCCAAAAAAGTTACTTGTGAGCGTTTGGTGGACTAGTGCTGGTGTCGTTCACTACAGCTTTCTTAAATCTGGCCAGACGATTACGGCAGATGTCTATTGTCAGCAACTGCAAACCATGATGGAAAATATAGCTGCTAAACAACCGAGGCTGGTTAATCGCTCTAGGCCACTGCTGCTTCATGATAACGCTAGACCACACACTGCACAACAGACGGCTACCAAATAAGAAGAGCTTCAATTGGAATGTCTAAGACATCCACCGTACTCTCCGGACCTTGCCCCAACAGATTACTATTTTTTTCGAAATTTGGATAACTTCTTGCAAGGGAAAAAATTCAACTCCGATGGGGCAGTCCAAACCGACTTCAAAGATTTTATTGATTCCCGTCCGAATGTTTTTTTTAGTAAAGGGATCGATGAACTACCTATGAGATGGCAATAGTGCATAGATAGCAATGGTACATACTTTGATTAAATAAATATATTCTATTTAAAAAAAATCAACTTTATGTTCCTCCCATACAAAACGCCAATTTCATATGTAAGGACCTAATATTATTGGTCACTATAACTTATGTACCACAGTTGTTAATTTTAATATTATATGTTGTACAAATATATTGTTATTAAATTTTAATTAAAAAAACTACATTCGATGTGTCCCAGTGGGCCGCGGTAAAATTATGAAACGTTGACTGGTCCGCGATGACAAAAAGGTTGGGGACCACTGCTCTACCCCACCCCCTCTGTCGCTCTCTCGTTTCTACGATTAGAGTATCTCCCCACATTCACTATCTATTCCATGGGTTGGGAACCTTTGGTTGTAAAAGGGCCAATTATTTTACGGTGCAGGCCGCACTTAGGTCACATGTCATCATATGTGTGTACAAATATTTTAGTTTTAAAAATAAAGCGCTTATTGTATAATTTTACGACATTTATTCATCATCAGCCGTCTGTCATCCACTGCTGAACGTAGGCCTCTCCCAAAGCACGCCACCGCTCCCTATCCATTGCCGCTCCCATCCATCCATGTCCAGCAATCCTCTTCAGATCATCGGTCCAGCGGGCAGGCGGACGTCCAACTCTGCGGAATCCTGTACGCGGTCTCCACTCCAGAACCCGTCTCCCCCATCGGCCATCGGTTCTCCGACAGATATGGCCAGCCCATCGCCACTTCAGCCTGCCCATCCTCAAAGCCATCTCAGTCGACATTTATTGTAGTTAATAAACGACAGTTTTTATTGTAGTTAATCAAATCAATTCATATGCATTTGCCTGTCTTCTATGAGTTTTATTAAGTTTATTTATGGAATGACATGTTTCGCCCTTCTAAGGCATTATCAAATGATATATCATGCAGATACGTTATATACATTTGATAATGCCTTAGAAGGGCGAAACATGTCATTCCATGAAAACTTTATAAAACTCCTAGAAGACAGACGTTTTCATTTAGGTATATTAATTATTTAATAAGGAGTTTTACATCTTCGTTCAAGAAATAATAATCATTTCATTTGCATTTGATTTTTGAAGTATTCATTTGCATTTGACATTTTTATATTAGCTTGCATTTTTTAAGTAACTTTACTCTCGCTATCCCTTTCTCGTTCCCTTTCACTCTTTTGTGTGTGATTTTGGGCCGCTGGTTGCCGACCCATAATTCAAAGATTTTTTTTTTTTTTTAAGTACTTAATTTTTAACACTTCTTTAAAGTGAAGTACGATTGTTAACTTTAATAGCATATGCCTTCATAAATTCTTCTCAGTGATCTGATTTCTACGGCCTTTAGCCTACTTCCATCCTTATTTTGCCAACTCCAAGCTCCACTTCCATACATAAGGGTTGGCACTAGAACTCCATTATGCACTGCCATCTTCGCTTCAGTGGATATATTTCTATTTGCAGTGGTGACTTCGCTTCATTGGATGTATTTCTATTTGCAGTGATGACTTTTAGAGCGCAATTTATTTTGTTCCCAGAATCAACCCTTCTTTCGACGTCGACTATCACTTTAGAATTTTCATTACAATCCCTGGTAGTTCGAAACAGCTCTTAATTTTTTTTTTGTATTGTGTAAATGAACTGTTTATATAAATGTTTTTTAATGAAAAATATTGCTATCACGCGGATAAAGAAATTTGCAATTTTTGAACTTTCCATAATTTCATGTTAATAAAATCAATCACGAGCATATGTATGCATAATGCAAAAACTTGGGCTGCCCTCTGAAAATATATGTTTTCCATACAATAAAAATCCGTATCATATTTTTTTCATTTTAATTAAGTCATTTCCTTTCCATTGTACATTGCACAATGCTTAAACGTTTAAAACAGGAATTTTTTTTAATTCACTTTTGTATTTTTTTAAATATGAACATGTATTACCTTATATTAATCTTTATCACCTTTTACAGCATCATCTAAGATAAAACAAAATATGTGATTTGATGTTACGGAAAAATAAACTCATTAAATATTAATTAATAATTAAATAAAACGATGTTTTTAACTACTCCACTTTTGTCTTTATTTCGACGGCGACCGGTTTCGCCAGGCTCGCTGACATCGACAGACTGGTCTGTCGCCAGTCTGTCGATACCAAGTACCAGTACAAAAGTGAAAGTAGTTAAAAAACATCGTTTTATTTAATTATTATTTAAAATGAACTTCCATCAAGAGATTTCAGTAAAATCATTTGATTATCTTTAAAAAATCATTAAATATTTTTCGTTTTAAGTTTAACGACATACTCGTATCTCTTTATAAGAAAAAGATTTTTGGCATTAGTGTTGCCAAGTAAAACAAATGTTAATTGAAAAATTCCATATACGCTTTTAATTGATGATGTTATTATTTTTTCTTATGGCAAGTTTTATTGCAAAATTTTCTCCATTTTTCCAGCAACGGAAAATAATTACAATAATTGTATTAAATGCAACATTGAATATCTAACTACTAACCATCACGCCTTCCCCGAATGGTGTGGTAGCCCATTATTTCTGCCTACCACCGAAGTAGGCAGAAAAAAATTACCATCACATTCGCCAATATTCATACATCGTGTTATGCACGCACGTCGATTTCTCCGACTCCTCGCGTGGTACATTTAATATTTTATTAATTTAATCGTGCCACGTGTTCCTCAGTCGTCCTTTACATCGTTAACATATACTTTATCATTATTTCTTAATTAATTTTTTCCATGAGTCCAAACCATCTTAACGACGCTTTCATTATTTTATTTATAACACTTTCATTCGCACCACATTCACTTCTTATGACACTATATCATATACAGATTTACCACATATTATTATAAGAGATTTCATTTCAGCTGCATTTATTATAATTTATTTTCCCAGTTCCATACTTCACTTCCATTTATAGAATACATTGAATTGCTATATTCTGAAATACCTTAAACATCGCAATTAAAACTCCAATAATAATTCAGAGTAACGTAGACTCCTAATCGCTGTAAAGATAGAGACTATAATATCCGATATGTCTGTCAATTGAAAAATTACGAAAAACGGATGTTCCCTAGATGGCACCAATTGAAGTAATAAAAAAAATTAAATAAGCGGTATCGAACGTTTAATCATGTAAATTACTAAAATTGGAAGATCGTTTTTATCCGCATGCGGATAAATGCACAATTTCAAAATGTGCAGGTCGTTTATTGGTTGGACTCTCTCGAAAATAGGCGAACAATTAACGATATGAAGTTGCTTTACATAATAATACACTTCAAAATAGACAACTCAGAACTTCTTAACTTATGCTTCTTAACAAATATTCCACCTTCCTGCTTATCGGACCAACTTCGCTCAGAGCGCGGCAATGTACCGCATATGCGACATTTACAAAAAGTGCTTTAATAAAATCGATGTGTTCCATCTTAATGAAAGTGGTTTTTAAAAAACGGTTGGAGTAACCCTTCGGGGCGAATGAAACTATGTTACTCTACTTTTTCTTTTCTTTTTTACATTTTTATATTATACGAGTGTATAAAAACACCCGCTATTGTAATACAACGTTGTGTCAAAATTTCAAAGCAATCTGTTATTTCAAAAAGAAAGAGAAGATGAAGAGTATATAAAAACATGCGCGTATTCTAATGCAACATTGTATCAAAATTTCGAAGCAATCGGTAAATAACAAAATTTCAAAGCAATCGTTTTTTTTTCAAAGAAGAAGAAGAGAATTAGATATCATTCAAACTACTCTCAAAACCTTCCTGGGACAAATAAGAACAAACTGTGAAATTTTCAGCTAAAACGGTTCAGTAATTTTCGAGAAAATTATGGACAGACACAAAAACATTCATTTTTATATAAATAGATTTAACCTTTAATTATTCATTATTATTAGTCTTATGTCAGTTGTTATATAATATTTGTGGTAGCATGTAATTGACCTTGTTTTGTTGTCTCTTTGTGTTTGTATATGTATATTGAATTCGCTGTTTGTTACCCTCAATAAAAAAATAAATAACAAAAAAAAATTAACAGCGCATTACACTTCACAAACGTCAATAAAGGCAGAAACATACTATTAACACGCCACGCCACCCGATGCCACGTGATGCGGGTTGAGTCGAATCAAATTGTATTGTTTTCTATGGACAGAATCACACTATGAACACCCGACGCGACGCCATGCGCGCACACGCCACCCGATCCAGACGAGCTAGATCGACGTGTTGCCGATGGTGGGAGTAAACACGCCACGTCGCGTGTTAATAGTATGTTTCTGCCTTTACTGTCCATCGCGGTTTTTCTACTATGAGTATTTACCTATTTATCCAACCTGACACTATTTAAATATTTCGCAGTGCACAGTATTGAGATTGATGTTGGTCTTTTAACATTATTATTCAGCTCTTAAGAGAATATGAACTTAATCTTTTTCCCATGTAAATTTATATCATCCGCATTAGAATTTCAATAAAAGAATTTTTAAGTATGATAGATTGCGGCGCCACAAGTAGGGTTCGAAGTTATTGATTCGAACATTTTTATTACAAAGCTCAAAAACTTATTAATCCGAATGAAAACGTCTGTTTTCTATAAGTTTTATTATAGTTTACTAGATTGACATGTTTCGCCTTTCTAAGACATTATCAAATGTTCTCTTCTTATTATTATATATCGAGTCTGTCTGTGTACCATATTTCTGCATCTACCTGTGATCTTTCAGAAGGCTTTTATTATTTCTTGGGCTTCCTTTTCTTTGCAAGATACTTTAGCCGTTTTTTAAAAGAAAACGAAGAATTCTCAGAGAAATGTATGCTTTTCTGTTATCTAAAATATTGATATTACGTAATGCGAATATCATGCAGAAATTTGTATAGATTTCAGCATATTATGTATTATAAATATTTTTATACATTGTTTATTGATGTAAACTTACTTACTTAGACAGCCGTTGTCGTCCACTGCTGGACATAGGCCTCCCCCATACTTCTACAAGTATTCATGTTTTGTGCCCTTCGCATCCAATCGCCAGCAATTCTTCTAATGTCATCGGACCATCGTGTGGGGGGCGAATGTCGAATGCTCAGAGTTCCCTGGACAAACATGGTTACCAATACCGAAGTCCTGAGGCGAGCTAGAGTTGACAGGGAACTGTTATCAACTATCAATGTTCGAAAGATCTCACATCTGGGTCATAAACTGCGTGGGGAAAAGTACCACCTTCTCCAACTGATATTGGAGGGCCCGGAAGGAGACAAATGTCCTGGCTGCGAAACGTGAGGGAGTGGACCAACATCGTAAGTGTGAAGGAGCTGTTCCGAGCGGCGCAGGACAGGGACAGGTTCGCCGAGGTGATCGCCAACGTTGCGGGGACCCGACAGGGCACTTGAAGAAGAAGAAGATTACAATGTATAATCGAAGTTGTCTTTTCACCCTCAATTGAACTGTACAATAGAAGTTTGGTTTATTTTCTTACGCTGTCTTCTGTTAGATTTAAAATGTTCACTGTGTGCTCAGGTCTTGCATTGCATTCGATACACTGAGACTTGTGTTCATTTCGCAGCTGCGCATGGATACATTGTACATTTTTCTTAATTCAATATTTGTAAATAAGTATTCTTTCCCGCCCTCGCCGCAACCGCAGCGCCAGTCGCGAGTATGTATTCCAATAGAATGGATACCGATTTTAAAAACTTCAAAAAAGAAATCCATCTGCTATTGGGTAAATATTAATAATTTCATTTTGTTTTTATATCAATGGCCTGTTAATAATCATTTTAATTAATTGAACGCGAAAACACATATTTTTTTAAATATTTCTAGAGCCGACATGTTTATAGCGTGCAAGGTCAGCCCGGTAAAAAATAAATGGCGTACCTATGTTGTATCCAAGACGGATATTTTAATTTCCTCGCGAGTTGTCATAGGTTCGATTCAATTACTCGTTATAAATCGCTGTCGGGCACCGCCCTCAATTTCAAGTCGATTTCTAATTGATGTATACGTACGCCGGTATCTAATGAGTATTTAATATAAAACACCTCAACGCGAGATTATTCATTACAATTCAAAGTGCGTGCTGTTATCATCGTTTCTTAAAATGTATGCAATTATCATGTCTTATCAAATGTTGTGCATTGATTATATAATAAATAATTTGACATGTCAAATAAAAATGTATTATCACATTTTTTACATTAAAAAAATGTGATTTTTTTGTTATCAAAAATGATATTATAAATTACTTTGTTGATGCCAAAAAATATTCAAAATATCTTATATGTGCACCCAGATATTTTGAATATTTTTTGGCAACAACAAAATAATTTATTATGGGCAGAGAGAATGGACCGCCACACCACTCTATCCTGGCATACCTCTCTAATTTCCGCCACATTCATACAACGAGTCATACACGCACGTCGATTCTTCCGACTTCTAACATGTTTTTATTACATGCTTAAAATAAAACACGTATAAGCAGAGACAGATAGTTCATATTTTATTGATGCTTGCACTATTGTGTGTTATTAGATTTTTGAATAGTGTACGTTACTTTTAACAATTATTGGTGCCTTTGATTATATTTGTTTAATTTTAAGCATTTAATAAAAACATATTAGAAGTCGTTAGAATTGACGTGCATGGATGACTCCTTGTATGAATGTGGCGGAATCTAGAGAGGTATTGACGACCTTCGTGGCCGAGTGGTAAGTGCATTAACCTTCAGGGTGGCACCCTGAAGGTTCCGGGTTCGATTACCGGCGAGGGCAGTGTGATTTTCATACTGTCTTTGGTCTGGTGTAGAATTCGCGTGACAATAAAATGGCGGTAGATTAACTACCTATCACATATAACGAGAATCACTAAGGGCCGATTTGGCTCATGCTGTCATGATGTAAAGAGCGATTCAACAAAATAATAATAATAATAATAATGTCAGGATAGAGTGGTGTGGCGGTCCATTCTCTCTCCCCCTACGGGGAAACGGCGTGATGGTTTGTTGTTGTTAATGAAAACATATTTTTATTTGGTTTTCAATTAATTTACTTTGTAATTAAATTTACCATTGATGTGCTTGGCGTTGAAAGTGTAGATAATTGACCGAAGAGCTAGGGTACGGCCACACCGGACTGCCAGAGTAGGAGTCAAGACACAGGTGGCTTCTGTTTACGCACTGTGGCGCGAAGCGTATAGTGTTTGCCGGTTTCATAGTACAACCCTACGTTAGTTCGCCAGGTGTTCATCTTGACTCCTACTCTGGCACTCCGGTGTGGCCGTACCCTTAGACAACTTCCCTTTTGAAGATTGTAAGATTTTATTTATGGCAAAAATATTAAACCCTTTGTGGCAAGTGGTAAGGGATCTGACTATCATAGCAAAGGTTCTGGGTCCGATTCCCGACGATGGCAATGTGATTGTTACACTGTTTTTGGTCTGGTGTAGAATTCAAGTAGCAATGAAATTGTGATATATTAACTACCTATCACATATCAAGAGAATCAATGTAATAGCTTAAAAATATATATGTACAGTAATTGGGTTCAAACGACTTTATACGTTATATATTAAAAAATATGGCAGTGCACAATGGTGTTCTTCTACCGGCCCTTGTGTATGGAAGCGAAGTATAGAACTGGCAAAAGAAGGATGAAAGTAGAATAAATGCAGTAGAAATGAGATCTCTTAGATGAATGTGTGCATACTCTGTGTATGATAGTGTCGAATGAACATTTAAGAAGTGAATGCGGTGCGAATGATGGTGTCATGAATAAAATAATGAAAGGATCATTAAGATGGTTTGGACATATGGAAAGAATGAATGAAGAAAGAATGGTAAAAAAAATATATGTTAATGATCTAAACGAACCAGAAATAGAGGAAGACCGAGGAAAACGTGGCACGATCAAATAAATCAAATATTGAATGTCGGCCATGTGAGGAGTCAGAGAAATCGACGCGCGTGCATGACACTATGTATGAATGTTGAGGAAGCGAGAGAAGCGAGTGGCAGTCCATTCTTTCTGCCTACCCCTTCGGGGAGACGACGTGATGGTTAGTTAGTTAGTTAGTTTGTTTAAAAATTAACCATTTCGTTTAGTAGGTCTAAATACTTGGGAATTGAAAAAAAACGCTGTATATGTTCCACTTTGATCTATTAAATATCTTTATATAATAAAAATATTAACTACGATATGTTTCGGAGGTTGGCTCCATCCTTAGGTGTAAATATTATTACTAAACTCTAAACAAACAAAGACTTATAAGTTAGTTATTAAAAAAAGTTAATGTTTGTTTTAATGTTTCGGCTATCTGAATAAATAAAAAAACATCTCCATTAAATCGAAAATAATCTAATATCTCACAATAAATCAACTTGTATTTCGTATTTTTTTATTAGTTATAAAAAACAAATACGAGTAATAAGTAACAATAATAATAATCGCCAAATAATCAAACAGTTTTCGCCGCTGAAAATATAATATATATAATGGTAAAAAAAGTATATGTTAATGATGTAAATGGAACTAGAAATAGAGGAAGACCGAGGAAAAGTTGACGTGATCAGATGAATCAAATATTGTATCTCAGCCACAGAGAAAACGACGTGTGTGCATAACACGATGTATGTCAGGAAAGAAAAGTGTGACAGTTCATTATTTCTGCCTACGGAAATTGGGGAGACGGGGTGATGGTTAGTTAGTTAGTTTTTTTTATATATTTATCTAATATCAGATGACCTGAATGCGCTACTTGTCAGCTCTTGATAATTAACGGTTTTAACGGATGTGGTAAAATTATTTTTAATTAATTGGCAGATACTAAAGTTATAGTCAAATGCTGAATATTTATGATAAATGTGAACTCTAGATAGAAGTGTTATCTAACAAACTCTTTGAATGTTAAGTATAAAAAAGTAATGAAGGTTATATTGATTTTCTTGGATTCGCATTCAACTGCCATTTATCAATAAATATCCATATCGTTTATTTATCATACGAATTATAAATAAATAAATCGTATATAAAGGGAAGTATATATCTGGAATAAGGAAGGGAATCGTATATATCTGGAAGAACAAGCACATGCGTATCGACAGCAAGATCAGAATCTATAAAACATGCGTGCGACCTATCATGACGTACGCTGTAGAGACGCTGGCTGACACTGTGCGAACCAAGGGACTACTAAGAACATCGGAGATGAAGGTCCTAAGATCAATTACTGGAAAAACCCTCCGAGATCGTGACCGCAACGCAGACATAAGAAAAACCTGCGAAATAGAGGATATCGTTCAGTGGAGTAGATCCAGAAGAAGATACTGGAGGGACCATGTAGCCAGAATGGATGGTGACAGACTCGCATATACAGCCGCTTATGAAATCCCTTCCGGACACCGCCCACCTGGAAGACCGCCTAAGAGATGGAGGGACAGCTGGATCTCATCATCAGACGAGATATGATTTCTGTGTCACAGATCGTCAGATCTATTAAAAGAAGAAGAAGAAGAAGTATATAAAGGCTTACGTTTATTTTTCTTCTTCAACGCGTCAATGGCCAGCTAGTTTTGTAGTGATGGCCCTAAAAGGATCATACAAAAGGATCATATCAAGGATCATAAGGAGGGTGTTGGTATTTTTGTCCCTGATAGATTTCTCTGTCAGCGACAGCACAGATTATTTTACCTACCGGCCACCAGAGCCAATCTACCTCTGGTGACACCGGTGGGAAGAGCAACTAGTCTGCTGAACGCAGTCTCCTCGGAGATCAACGTCTTTTATATTAGTGAAGGTACGTTCAGGAGACAAATACTCTTGACTTTAGAAAGCATATTGTCTTCCTAAGATCGAACCATCTCTAATGCGTTCCTGGTATTATATTGTATTTTTATAATATTTTACCTGTTCTCAACAGATGCCTTTAATATTTTGCTGTTTGTAATGTATTTTAAGTTAATAAACTGATTTGATTTGATATTTTGACGACCTTCGTGGCCAAGTGGTAAGCGTTTTGACTGGCACACCGAAGGTCCCGGTTTGATTCCCGGCAGTAGCAGTGTGATTGTCACACTGTGATTGATCTGGTAAAGAAACCACGTGACAATATAATGGCGAGAGATTAGCTACCTACCACATGTCACGAGAATCAACACGGTAGCTTTACTCTTTACGTCGATTTGGCTTCATTCAATAATAATAATATAAATTCAATAATAATTTATCCTCTTCCTTGACCATTGTGGTGGAGGGTTTGGGCAACATTATGTCATTTCCAGGAGCACCCGGTGTTACATATTATAACACCACACTCCTTAGAGGCTCCTTGACCCCTTATGTGAATGTAGCTTCAGAGCATATAAGCCCTTAGATTGTGGTATGTGGATTGTAGATTTATGTATACAGTAGAACATTTTTTTAAACAGTTTTTTAACACAATGAATGGGAGCTTCTCGTAGCTCTAGCAAGCTGAATAACATGTCTACGATCTTGTACGTTTTTTTTAAATTAAATTAGATAAGTTCAAACTAAATATTTTATTAGAAACCAATCAAACAATATTTCAAGCACACGAACAGAGGCTCTGATAAAAAAAATATGTTTTATTTATAAAAGAATATATGTAAATGTAACTATTATTTATTAATTGGAAAAAATATATATATATACAAATTTGAAGTCATAACTTCTGCATACCCTAGTAGACTACAAGGCGTATTGGTTGTAAGTAATTAAAGGTTTGTACGTCAATGTGAAAAATTAATTACGTACCTTTTTATGTTCGTTCACGAAATAATGTCAAGGAAGGTGTTAAACAAAAGTCAACAACATGCAAGTACTTAAGCTTATCCCAAGCAATTAAAATAATATGTACGTGAGACTCTCGCGCGGAAGCGGTAAATCTTCTAGCTCCTAGGAAAATTTATTATCGCGCATTGTTCATCTTACATCTGTTTATATCTATAATTTTTTAAATATAATAAGTCAGAATCTACTGGTTGCATACATACTGAATTGCAATTCAGAGCGTTGACGTACGTGCATTCGCATTGAATCACAAATGCGTACTGACAAATTACCGCCAAAAAAAAGTTATACAAAGCTTAAAAGTTTTGTGCTTGACGAGGCGTTGAAGTTTTCCGATGAGACTAGTTTAAACCAATATAGATTGTAACGCCCTTAACGTTAGATTACTATTTATATGCCACAATAATATTTGTAGGGGTTACACTTTTCGTAACGTTCAGATCAATTTGCCCTACCGCGCTTATAAATGTGTCCTTTAATTACAATGTTGCAAACGTAAATACTTGCTCTGTGTAAATTGTTCGTCTTGTCATAACCTTGAGTATAGGTACGCCTTGATACTTTTATTGCCTCGATTGTCAATACCTTTATGGGAATCTTTTAGTATGGAAACGTTCATATAATGTTTAAATAAATAATACTTATAAAAACAGAAAGTATTTAAAAAGTGTTGAAAAAGGATTTTTAAAGTAAAAAAATATCGAATAGCGTTTTCGTTTAACGTCATTCTTTTAATCCTACTGAATTTAAGTATGATATGATTTAAACTTGGTCCTCTGGTTTGCCTCTCCATTGATTTTTCCATCCATTAGTCCAGGGCTGCTTCTATAATTTTTAAACAAGGTTTCGGTGGTAGTTGTTTCTCGGAAAGTTTTTTGTTTATTTACATAGAGTATTATAGAGGTTAATATACAAATAATAATTGGTCGTTAATAATGATTTTATCAGGGGTGTATTTGAGTCTATTTATTTCTAATATTTCTAGTTTATCTAACTTTTTTGCTTTTTGGACATTTATGTAAGATTTTAACATATTCAGACGGAGTTGTAGAGAGTTGCCGAGGACCGAGCTGAGCGGAAGAGGAGATGCGTCGCCTTGCTGCAGACCAATCATTAGATTGAGACCGGAGAAGAGACGAATTAAATTGGTGGTTGTTTTCTATCAAATGGTTGGGGAAGTTTGAGTTTAATTTATTGTTTTTCCAATCTCCTCTTTACACGTTAAGAGCAGATAGAGTTAGTCCTCTCTTAGTCAGAGCTGGGTGAAAGGGACTGCTGGAAACAAAAGGCGAAGGATTGAGTAGCTTAGAATAACATCATCAAGAAGGGTAAAACTCTTCAAGTTCGTACATTCATGTTAAGTAAATAAGTACTACCCAATGGCCAATAATTGTATTCAAAGATGGCGGTAATCGTGAGCTCGAGTCCTTCTGATAACGTCTGTTAAAGGCTTTATGAACTAATGTACAATAGTGAAATATAATTTATGTACAACAGGAATTATAATCTTGAAGATATCTCTGAGAATTAATCAACATAAACAATACAAATTATTTATAATTTACACGCGTCGTGCACAAGTACTCAAGCGGTGTAGCCCTACGGTAAGATGAGTAAACATAAAATAATTATTTATGTATTCGCAGCACATCATACGTAACGAAGTGATTGTGCTGGATATCTACGGCTTACATACCCAACGTTCCATGGTGGGAATATCATTTAAAATACAATGGAATTCCTTTTGGAAAATTTAATTAGAGGCAACATTAGCTGATGACCGAGTTTCGTCCTATTGAAAAATAATTTGAACTTCTCTTTCACAAACAGGTCATATGACCTAAACTAAGGTTTAGGTCATATGACCTGTTTGTGACGGTGAGTTGTCCTGGTATGATGATGTCCAGCCAACTCTCCACCTTTTTGGCGGCCTTCCTGGTAGTCTCTTGCTGCTCGGATTTTCATCTTTAACAATTTTTGGGGATTGAAAGTTTTGCAATTGACTCACTCCACTTCATCATATTTATATACATTTTTAATATTTAAACCGTCACGTTTTTCAAGATATACATGTATGGTATGTGAATGGTTCGTTGTCGACCTTCGTGGCAGAGTGGTAAGAGCTGTGACTTCCATATCGAAAGTCCGGGGTTCGATTTCCGGCGATGGCAGTGAAATTGTTACACTGTCTTTGGTCTGGTTTAGAATTCTCGTGACAGTAAAATGGCGATAGATTGGCTACCAATCACATGTCATAAAAATCAATATAATCTTCGATGGCCCTACAGCCGATATCGAGCCTTAGCCTCCAGTATTCTTCGCCTCCAACTCCTCCTGTCCTCTGCTTCGACCCTCCAATCTGACACTCTTAACAATCTTGCTCCATCTCTCCCAACTTCATCATCCTATCGCAGCCTTGGTCGTCCATCAATATAATATTATAGCTAAAATAAATTGTATACAGTAATTGGGTTCAAACGACCTGTTGTATACAAGAAAAATAAATAATTTATTAAAATACAAATACTGTTTGTGTCATTCACTAGTTATGTTAGTCCCTATCGGTTTCTCGTTGTCATATTCTGAACTATACCACCATATATAATAAAATGATCATTTTCTCTGAAATTTCAATAACCAACATTCACATTATAATTTTTTTTTAATTTCATTTTGACCGTCAAAGTTAGACCTTATAAATTTATTTTTAAATCATTTGCATATGTAACTATGTAATAAAGCGACAAATAGCAATACTATTTGCGAATCATCTTAAAAATATTACAGCAATTAACATAACTTTACTTCAAAATAAGATTTAGCATAAAAAATTAATTTAAAAATGTTTAATATTCATGCACGTAATATGCAACTACCCAGTCTATGGAAAATTCAGCGTTTCTCAAATATATTCCAGTTCTCTTGAAAGCGAGTATCACTTTTTACCATTCTACCGTAGTTGATATATTTTTTTGAAGTTCTGCGCATATTTTCTTGAATCGCTTTTTACATAATTACAGCGTAGACCAAATCGATGAAAAATTAAAAGTTTTCGTACTGATTCTCGTGACATGTGCTAGGTAGCTATCGCCATTTTATTGTCACGTGAATTCTACACCAGACCAAAGACAGCGTGACAATCACGCTGCCATCGCCGGAAATCGATCCCGGAACCTTCAGTGTGGCCATCATAGCACTTACCATTAGGCCACAAAGGTTATCGTTAAAATAAATAATATTGTTAATGTGTTATGAAGTGATAAAAAAAATGCAAATAGATTTTACATAGAAATACTGAACGTTCCATAAACAACGGTTAAATATTTATTGTTTCTTCGACCTTTGTGGCCGAGTAGCAAGCCAAGTGTTCTGTCCCCTAGACCACTAACTGGTCTGTTGCCTAGACTACTACCACTAACTTTAACATTTGGAATATTTTTAAAAAATACCGAATTTTCATATATTTTATATATTTTTTTCTTTTCTGATGTTTTAGAGGGATAAGGCTTTTGTTTTGAAAGGGAACTATCTTTCATTATGAAACAATCAGTGTGTGTGTAGCTCTGAGTAATTTTTAATTATGTCAAAGGAATGGCTTCGTATCAAAGTTTAAAAAAATACCATTGCAGACGAAAACGACTATTTATATAGAGTGTTTTTTTTAGAGGTCTAGTCTTTAAACTAGCAACATTGTTTCTACAGACGGTCAATTTAACAGTTAATAGATGATTTGCAGTCATTGCGTTTTGCCATTTTACCATAAATAGACTGACGTCAGAACAGCGCTTGCATATTGTGCAAATCTATTTTGAAATTCATGGTTCGGTTCGGCAAACTTATCGTGCACTGCGTCCATTTTGCGGTCGACATAATCGTCCATCCTAGCAAGTTATTTACAAGATCACGGGTCGTTTTCGCACCACGTACACTCTAGTGGATAATACGTATCCACAAAGACGATAATTGTCGAAAATTGGATTTCACGATTGCGCTTCATTCGAGCTAACCGTGGCGCTCATGTGTCCGAAATCATATTTAAACAATAATGGCATAAAATTATCTATTAAATAAAGCCAATATCATTGACAATTACATTATTTAAATGCGTTTTTTTTTTCATTTTGAATATGTATTGTATTCCTCTAAAAAAATCACCCTATATTTTATTCGAAGAGTATTACCCTTGTTTTTTTTCTTATTATTATATTCACGCCAAACCAGATCAATTTTTATGGCATCAGCGATTGTAAAAAGCTAATTGTTTTGATTTAAAAGCTATTGGAATACTTGTGTTGGCCTTGATAAAAAAAATTGAAAGGAATTATACTTAATCGTAAACATTGTAATTAAAATGAGAACTAGTTATTGTATGTTATGTGTTAAATAATTGATCGCCTCACTTATTGCAGTAAGAGGGCTGTATCACAATCAAGTGATCTTAGAACTGTGTCTTAGCTGTGAGGTTATCCCCATAAATTATAATAGAATGTAGAACAGCATCTTAGCTGTGAGGTTATCCCCATAAATTATAATAGAATGTAGAACAGCATCGATATGGACATGGACGTTAACTAAAGAAGCAAGGCACAAAATTAAAGTTGCACAACGGACCCTGGAAAGATCCATGTTGGGTATCTCGCTTAGAGACCATATACCCAACGTGGAGATTAGAAGACGCACCAAAGTCACCGATATAAGGATACGCATTGCAAGGATGAAGTGGCAATGGGCTGGGCATGTGTGCCAACGGTATGATGGAAGATGGAGCCAAAGAGTTACTGAATGGAGGCCGAGGTTGGGCCGAAGAAGTGTCGGGAGACAGCCTACCAGGTGGAGTGAGGATATTGTGCGGACAGCGGGAAGGCCCTGGAGAACACTGGCGAGAGACCAAGAGGGATGGAATGGGGTTGGAGAGGCTTACGTCTAGCGGTGGGTGGATACAAGCTCACGAAGATAGTATTATATATACCAATATTTCAGATTTATGATTTAATTTAAATTCAACTTATTGAACGCTAAGGCATTAACACTGTAGAATTCCATAGTACTTGTAATATAGTCCATTGTTTTGGCCGAAACACTATGATACCTTAACATTTTAAACTGTTAAATTAAATAACTTTGTTTAATACACAAAATATTTAAAAACCACGACATGTTTCGGAGAATACCTCCATCTTCAGGCGTAAAAATATAATAAAAACTGAACAAAGAAAGACTAATATAAAAAACGCATTCAAAATTCGATACAATAATTTAAATTTAAAAATAAACCTGGGCTATTTGTTATAAGTAAATAATAATATTTTTTATCAGTAAGAACTAATAAATAATATTAAACAATAATAATATATGATGATAACATAAAAAATATAAATTTGTAATTTAGAAAAAACATACATTTAATCATTTATTAATTTCTGCGTTTCTAATGCGTTTTTTTTTAATTTAGTCTTTCTTGGTTTAGTTTTTATTATATTTTTACACCTGAAGATGGAAGAGGTTATCCTCCGAAACATGACGTGTTATTTAATATTTAATAATATTTTGTGGATTAAACAAAGTTATTTTCAATTTCCTCAGTATATTTTAAATCATAATAAATTTTAAAATGCTGCTTCATACTCCTACTTCCACTTCCTCTTTTAAGATTCCTGTACGAAGAAATTTAAATTAAGACACCCTTCGCATATCGGTACTTCTAAATCTGGCTTGCCATGTTTGTCTCCGACTTTTTTTTTATATTCACGCGCTAGGGCGTAAATACAAAAATACAATATAGGTATACAGCTTTTTAACTATTATTCTCTCGTCCGTTCCATCCTTAGTGACCCTTTGTAAAATAAGATTTCTTAAAAATGTGTTAATCTGTCTTACATCCCACCCATTTTTTATATTTACTTCATCTCAATTCTATAGTATAATTTCTATTACCATAATTATTTTACATACTTCAACCTTTGCTTTAATTATAAGGGTTGACTCTAGATATTTATTATGTATTTCTATTGCTATCAATATATAATGTTATACAAAATTTCCATGGGTGGTAATAATTTTTAGTGAACCGGTTGAAGTGAACTCCCAAAAATGGTCCGTACTAATATCCGTTAAAAATGTACGTGTTTTCGTCGAGAAATTGCACTCATTTGATGACGATGTACTTGGACACCTTCAGAAAATTACAGATATCGTAATGGAAGATAGTTCTCCATCAAAACAATAGCCTTATCCCTTTTTTATAAAATTACAAAAGTTTAAGTTAGTGGTGGTTGTCTAGGTAACAGACCGGTTAGTGGTCTAGGGTAAAAAATGTTTGGCTTCTGATCCGGGAGAGCTGAACTCAAGCTTGGACACGACCAGATTACTTCTTCATATTAATGAGATATTTTCTGCTCATATTGGAGATTGCTTAAAAAATTCTAATACAGTTGATTTAAATCCTTCATGTTATTTTATTTTATTTTTTTACCATTACTAAGAATGGTAAAATAAATTATATGTTAACGATGTAAATAAAACTAGAAAAAGAGGAAGACCGAGGAAAACGTGGCACTGTCGGCCACGCGAGGAGTCTGAGAAATCGACGCGCGTGTATGACATGATGTATGAATGTTGAGGAGGCGAGAAAAATATGTCAGGAAAGAAAAGTGTGGCAATCCATTATTTCTGCCTACCCCTTCGGGGAGACGGGGTGATGGTTAGTTAGTGAGCTTTTTTATGAAAGAAAATGTTATTAAGACATATTATTATTTTTACGTGAATTTTTTTTTATGATAGAAGAATTAAACCATTCGATAGAAAATTATCGGATATTCGTAATTTTTTGTAATCATCCCTCGGGAACAGATTAATAAAAAATATCAGAGTTCCGCTGTGTATATTTAGACGTAGACATAGAAGGGGTACCCACCGCTTACCCGAGGCTGTTATAGGGCGCAGCGACGCCCTATCGTCAGCCTCGCTCATTCACTTCCTAGGCCCGCCCCCCGTTCATCCGGGAATCCTTAATTACAAATTATTCGTCTCTTATAAAAAACTTTTTCCTACTATTATACTTAAACACAGCAACACGCTCCATTTTGACCATTCATTTACTACCGCTGCATAGACCCTTCAAACTCCAGTGGAGAGCAAACAAACAGACCATCACGCCGTTTCCCCGCAGGGGTAGGCAGAGAGAATGGACCGCCACACTACTCTATTCTGGCAAACCTCTCTAGCTTCCTCCACATTCATACAGCGAGACATACACGCACTTCTAACATGAGCAACCTTTAAAATTAGATTAATTTGCTCATGCCATGTTTTCTTCGGTTTACATCATTAACGTATACTTTCTTAACCATTGTTTCTCCATCCATGCGTTCCATATGTCCGAACCATCGTAGCGATCCTTTCATAATTTTGTTCATAATACCTTCTTCCTCTCTACATTCCTTTCTTATATCAGCATTTGAGATTCTGTCGTGCATCGTTCTACCACACATACGTCTTAGGGACCTCATCTCTACCGCATTTATTCTGCTTTCATCCTTCTTCTTCCAGTTCCACGCTTCGCTTCCATATGTTAGGGATAGGACCAGAACTACATTGTGAACGACCGTTTTCGCTTCAATGTGGAGAATCACTGCTATCCCACAAGACAAGTTATCTTTTGTTTATTCACTAAGATAGAAAAATAATTGGTCAATTAGTAGCTACCTCAGAATTCATTAATATTCTAAAATCATAAACAGCACTTAGTTTTGTCCATTACCCGTCCAAGTGTTTTTTTACCAATGCTTCATGGATTCAAAAATACTTATTGTTTTATACTGATCGACTGATAAGTATTTCTTCTTCTGCTTCTTAGTTTAGGCTGTATGACCAGTGGCGTGCCTAGGGTCAACCAGTAAGGCAAGCCCTTCTGAATTTGTTGTGTTATAATACAGTAGTAACCAGTAGAGGGTCACGATAATGTATTTTTCCGGATTTAAAGAGTTTTATATTTCTAAATTAATTTCGTGAATTGATTTTATTGATTGAGACGCATTTTAAATCTATACAAAAAAAAATTGCGTCATCAAACTCACGTTATTGTATAATATAATATTGTATTTACAAATACAAGAAGAAATATAATTAATAAGAATTAAGCTGTAAATAGACAATAATAATAAATTTGTTAGCACCGAAACACGAATTATAAATAAATGTTCGTAAATTAATTACATAATCTTTCTTTTCATAACATTTCTGCACATAACGTAAATGACAGATAGAAATGAAGTTCGGGACACATCTAATAGTAACATACTTCAGAGTGATGAAGCCCGGCTTCAAATCTATACAATAAATTGTAGATATCTTCTGGTATATATGCACCTAGCTATATGATTACAAGCCAAAAATACATAAGTGCGACAAAGACCCTTTTACATTTTGCAAGCCCAATATGAAGCCCATCAAAAACATGTGTGTGTTGTGTACAGTACTCGATGCTATAATATTCCACAGTCGAAAATACAATATTATGAGCCTCCACCTTATCTGTTCCATATAAAGGGCAATCAGTGATACAGATTCAGTGATTGCTTTATTTCCTATAGACTCTAGAGCCACTTGACATGAGAGTGTCAGACCTGAATTATCTATATATTAATATTTGTTCTGCACACTCAGACAAAATATAGCCTGGACACCGTCCTGGTAGCAGATAACACAAACCGAAGATGTTTAATCTTCCTATAACGATAATGTGTAGCTAGTACACATTGCTTCTAATAAGCTTACTAACTAACCATCACGCCGTTTGTCCGGAGGGGTAGGCAGAGAGGATGGACCGCCATACCGTCTATCCTGACATACCTCTCTTGATTCTTCCACATTCATACATCGTAACATGAACGTTCGTTGATTTTTCCGGCTTTGAATGTGGCCGCCTTTCAGTATTTGATTGGTCATTGGTCATGCCATGCTTTCCTTGGTCTTCCACGAGTTCTCTTTTCACTCACACTGGTTGTATACAACATTTTAACCATTCTTCACTCGTCCATTCATTCCATATATCAATATGGTAAACGATATATGATAGAATACCAAACGACGAAATAAGGAAGAGATGCTTTTAATCACTTTAATATAAAACTAATTCAAGAATTAATTGTATCTCAATAGAGACGAAGATGCAAATTGGAAACAGAATATGGTTGATCGAGGTGTTTACAGGACTTATGACCTGTCATTGGTTGGGTTAAGCGCACGCTTTATGTAATACAGCATTCCCCATTCTACATTTTTTCTTATGACCAACATGTCTGACAAATTTTAGTCGTCTACAAGTATTTGTATACATTCAAAATGTTATAAAACTAATTATCTAACTAACCATTACGCCGTCTTCCGAAGTTATACAGAAATAATGGACTGTGACAATGTTCTTTCATGACATACTTTACTCGATTCCCTAACATTCATACACTGTGTCATTCCCCGCCTCGATTTCTCCGGCAACTCACGTGCCGACATTTTATTGATTTGATCGTGCCAAAATTTCTTACTCAAAATTCTTGTTCCGTTTACATCGTTAACACACATTTCCTTCAACATAATTTATTCATTAATTAAAGTTATCCACCTGTTGAATGTCTCGAATCCGGCTCCTACCCTAAACAGTTACGACTTGCCTCCCAGACAACAAAGATTACTGGGTGTCTGAGAACATACTCTGCTTAAACAACGTACGTTAATACAAACGAGAGTCAGCTGACCAAAATACTAAATATTAACCACAAATAGTTTTATTATATTATATATTATACAATGTATGTATATTTTTATTAACCCAAAGTATGAATAAAAAAATGCATATAGAATTAGGTATGATATTTATATTTTTTGCAGAGGTTTGAAATAAATACAATAAAAAAGTAATGGTTTAATACGAGCATATTTTTTATTACTTGTCATGGTAGAAATATTGCTATTGTTTGGTTTATGCTTTTCTTTTATAATTTCGTTGCTTTTCTTTAATAATTTAAAAATAAAACAATATTTATTTATTGTTTTTTTAACAATGATGTAAAACTTCATATTAAACGTCAATTTTCTAGTTTTATCATATTTTATGGGAATGACATGTTTCACTCTTCTAGGGTATTATCAAATGGGTAAAACAAATTGAAGGGTGATAATACAACATTTGATATTGTCTTAGAAGGGTGAAACATGTCATTCCCATAAAATATAATAAAACTTCTTGAAAACTGATGTTTTCATTCGTATTAATTAAAACAATATTTCTTTGGCTTCAACCCCCACAACATTAAAAATGTAAACGAGTTGATTGAGTAATTTTGTTTAAGTTTTGTTTAAAAGGGTAATTCTAAGTATTAAAAAAAATAACGCCTAATTCCCTTCTCTCTCATTTCTACGGCGTTTATCCTGCTTTCATCCTTCTTTTGCCAGCTCCAAGCTTCACTTCCATACATGAGGGTTGGCACTAGAACTCCATTGTGTACTGCCATTTTTGCTTCTGTGGATATATTTCTATTTGCAGTTATGACTTTGAGTGCGCCATTTATTTTATTCCCAGCACCAACCCTTCTTTCGATGTCTTTCTCCATTTTCCGTCTCTTGTAAACATGCTTCCCAGATACGTAAATTCGGTAACTTGCTCCAATTTCTCGCCCATCGCACTTATGATATATCACAAATCGTCATACAACTCGAAAACCATCACTTTAGATTTAGACACGTTCATCACCAGGTCACTCTGTTTGCATGCCTCATACATCCTTGACACTAAGACTTGCAAATTGTCTCTACTGTCAGCGATTAACACAGCATCGTCTGCATATAACAAACAGCTGACTGACAAACAATTCATCTTAGCACCAGCGTCTATGACTACAAGTTCTTTCATGATAACTATTAAAAGTCGTGTTTAATATTATAAATTTGAAAAGACCACATTCATCCAAAAAATTACTTGATAAAGATATTAAGTGTTCACTTATAATATCTGTAAGCAACAGGTTACGTTTTTATCTCATGTCTGCTATTGCCTAGCAACTGTTTTAGAGCGATGACCTCTCGAACAGCTTTCACCACACCCTCCAATCTGTCCCCTATCTCCGACTGTTTAATGATCGACTCCCCCGCGGCTGCGTATTCATGAGGTGACCTGTCTAGACTGCAATTTACATTTCACCCCCTAGTTTACATCATCACAACATAAATCTGTACTACTAGGGATACAATGCCCGTATAATTAAATCTCTGCACATGATATTAATACTCATTTTAACATAATTATTTTTAAGTGTAATTATATCTATTCAATTGTGAATCCACAGCACAAAGTGAAGGCGAATATAGAAGAAATTATATTATGGCGTTATTAAAAACAATATTAACACACTTTTATTAGAATTAGTTTTTTTGTATACAAATAATTGTAGACAAATACTGGAATTTTACCCATTGCTGGTTAATCATTTTTTTTATGGATTAATTGTATCTCAATAGAGACGAAGATCGAGGCGTTTACAGGACTTATGACCTGTCATTGGTTGGGTTAAGCGATCACTTTATGTTTAACAACATTCACCATTCCGCCCTTCTGACATGATGTCAGACGTGGTGTCGTAAGAAGGGCGGAATGGTGAATGTTGTTAAACATAAAGTGATCGCTTAACCCAACCAATGACAGGCCATAAGTCCTGTAAACGCCTCGACTACCATATTCTGTTTCCAAATAATTTACATCTTCATCTCTATTGATATACACTTTTATTAGTTTTTTCTAGATGTTTTATTTTTAATTATAATTTTGACTGCTGGGGAATAGTTTCTTCATTATTTTTCTCATTGCGAAAATGAAAACTTGGATCTATCCGAAATTCGTAAACTTAATTTATTCAATAAAATAACGTATCATCTGTTTGTTCTTAATGTTCTTAAATTGAGGAGCGAGCCAATCACGCAATGATTAATTGCGCCATCAAATAATGTATGAAAAAAGGTGCGTCCTCAATTATCGAAATGGAGAATATGTGAATTCATTAACTTTACATCGTTTTATCTATAAAAATTATTGGTTATTTCTTGAGTGGATACTAGATTATATAAATTGATTAAATGCTTTTGACATGATATTATATGATAATATTATATTTAGTTTATTCCAATTAACTGTCTGATTAAATCAAAATTTATATAAACTTCGACGGTCGGAATAAAAAAACAATAATTTGCACTTTATCTTTTTGCGAGTAATCAAGTCCCGAAAATAATTCATCATTTCTTGTTAATCTCATTGGCAGTAGGCTAAGTTTTATATCTATTAAATGCTATACAGTCAAAATAGTGCCCCTTCACTTTGTATTCAAGAGTAGGTACTGTCGTACCTACCTATTTATATGTGCATCATTTTCAAGGATGTTAAAGAAAATTTCTTCTTTTTAATTCTAATTTTAAAATTCACAGAAACGTTAAACGTTTGACAAAGATGAGATGTGGTTTTGTATATAAGTATGTTACTTTATTGTATTATTACATGTATGACACACAACACTCCATGGTGAATGTGTCAAATAAATAAATATTTTTAAAAAAAATTGATGTGGTTCATCGTGTCCTCGTTGGCTTGTTATTATTAATTATTGATGTTGTTGATTGAAATTTCTTGGTAGAAGTTCATTGTAAATAATGAAAATAAAATTAAAAATTTAAGAATTTTTCTATGTTTATTATTAGTGTAAAATCTACTTATTAATTTTCGTCTTCGACCGGTTTCGGCAGCTCGCTGCCATCTTCTGGTGTCCGAAGTCTCTTCATCTTCATCTCCAGAAGATGGCAGCGAGCTGCCGAAACCGATCGAAGACGAAAATTAATAAGTAGATTTTACACTAAAAATAAACATAGAAAAATTCTTAATAATTTTTTTTTTTTCATTATTTATTGTTATTATTATTTTACAGATAAAATATATTGATATATATGTAATAATATTTAATGTAACAATAGGTTCAATATTTTAATTAACTAGGTACTCCAGGGATATATAAAATAAAGTTTTTTACAAACAATTTATCGTAATATAAAATTTATCGCAGTGTTTATAAAAATCACTTATGTAATCTGTCATCTATACGTGTAATAAACTCTAAATAGGTTTATTTTTATAGTATTTTTAAGTCGATTGCGATATGGCTACTCATGCTCCTGAAGTGTTCTTATCAAATTGTTATCAATTCGAAAAAAACCAATAAATCTAATTCCTAGAGTGATTGTTGGTGACGATTACTTTATCAATGTATTATATTTATTTTTATTTTAACATGAAAACGATTTTTAAAAACTTCATAAATATATCGCAGTTTAAATCAAGATAAGGAATGAGGCCGATTGAAAAAAAAACTATTATTAATTTATTTTAATAATCACAGGATGTCAACAAACTTAAACTAGGCTATACCTAAATTTACTGTTCTTTACCCAACGATTATTCGCTAATTACTTGAAAACGATTTTGTATCTCCTGTCTGATCTTACTACTTATCCTGGGATTGATTTGCAGCAATTTCTTCTATTCTTCTCTTCCATTCTTCCCTGTCTTGTGCGGCTCTTTTGAAATCTGCATATGATGAGCAGCGCACGTCCACCAACAGGTCCTCCAGGTACTCTCGGCGTGGGCGTCCCCTAGAGTTTGTCCCCTCGGTCATACCCTCCATTATTACCCTTACTAAGCAGGACGTATCCAACGAATTGAAAGAGTTAAAAAAATATTCATTAAGTATATCAATTTTAAAATATGCATGTCGTGTTCGGCATAGAAGTGTGCGCTTACTTCACACTCATTGGAAAATAGGTGATCGCTCCATGACACAATCTTGCTCCATGGATTCGTACACTTTTAGATAAACAGCTCCAAACTTCTAATACCCCTTCTTCTTCTTAATATCCCTTTATCACGCACAAGGCACAGCGCGAGCCAAATATCCTTTCATCCTGCTTACCGCACCAATTACGCTAAAAGCGCGGCAATGTGGGAGCTACAACAAATGTTTTTAATAATATTAATACTGTTAAAATTTAAAACACTTATAAGATCACAATTTCTTTTTATTCACTGAGAGTGTCGCGACAGCTGTTTCGCCACACAATCTTCAAGACTTCACAATATACATAGAAATTATAGTATATATTATAATTATAATTATATATTATATTATGATTATATTATAAATAATGAAAGGATCATTAAGATGGTTTGGACATATGGAAAGAATGAATGAAGAAAGAATGGTAAAAAAAATATATGTTAATGATGTAAATGGAACCAGAAATAGAGGAAGACCGAGGAAAACGTGGCACGATCAAATAAATCAAATATTGAATGTCGGCCATGTGAGGAGTCAGAGAAATCGACGCGCGTGCATGACACGATGTATGAATGTTGAGGAAGCGAGAGAAATATTTTGGGAAAGAAAAGTGAGGCAGTCCATTCTTTCTAACTACCCCTTCGGGGAGACAGCGTGACGGTTAGTTATTTAGTTATTATGTATGTGTCATTGTCAAGCTGTAGAGAGTGCAATTATCTCTACACTTAAGCTTACACTTTTTATCATATGCAATAAAAATCAATGTTCAATTTAATAAATATCATATTATCTCATTATCTTCGATAATAACGTAAGAAGATATGCCTCAATCCTTATCTGTTTTGTTTTTTTGCAGTTTACCACAAATATTGCATCAATATTTTAACTCAGTTTCTTTTTTAATCTAATAATGCATTTAAAACTAAGTATATTCTCTTATCATTATGGGACCCTTGAGATAAATTGTATTCGTTTCCTTAGTACATTATTATATAATAAGAATCGGTGGTGTTCAGGTTCTAACGAAGATAACAATGGGGTTAAATCCTGGACACTAACCGGTCCCTTCTTCATAAAATGACATATTAGGTCTGCTCAAATTGGAAATTGCATACAAATTATTGTAGTATACAAGTTTTAATATTGACAATTCGAAATATCCTTCCAGTTACAACGTATTGATTAAAATTTGTGCATCTATTATCATATAACTAACTAACTAACTAACTATCCCGCCGTCCCCCGAAGGGTTAGACAGAAAAAGTGGACCGCCACACTTTTCTTTATAGACATATTTCTCTCGCTTCCTCAAGTGTTATGCACGCACGTCGATTTCGCCGACTCTTTACGTGGCCGACATTCAATGCCATTTTTTCCACGGTCTTCTTATATTTCTAGTTCCGTTTAGGTCGGATAATCGAGACTCTACTGTAGTTGGAACCCTCTTAATGTAAGGTAATGGTTATTATTAATTAACGAGTTAAGTGTGAGTGCTATTTGCTTGCAGAAGTTCGCGATGCGTGGTCTGCCGTGTCCTCCACAGAAGCCGCGGTGAAGTCCATTGCAGAGGTGATGGGCACTGCCCTCCTGGTGCTAGTGGCATGCATGGGCTGCCTGGGCGGCTGGCCCACGGCGGCGCCCCCTCCCGTGCAGTACTCCATCAGCATCGGCATGGTGGTCATGTTCATCGTGCAGGTACCCTCTTCATCTTCACATCTTCTAGAGCCGTTCAAAGGTATTTATTCACAGCATTACCCTTGATAGCTTGGCAAATCTGCGTGAATGAGTACCTTGCTCCAAAAAAATGGCAAATTTCATTTTCCCGCGCTAGTGTGCTCAAAGTGTCCATATTGTCTTAATATTTGACGCGTTTTATATCTCAATCAATTCTTATAATTATGTTTCTTTTAATACATCTGACGACCTGTGACAGAGAAAATATGTCTTGATATGATAATCATCTATGGATGGAAGATCATTTTAAACAATAATTAAATAAAACGATGTATTTTAACTACTTCCACGCTTGTCTTTATTTCGACAGCGACCGTTTTTGACAGGCTCACTGGCCCAGTCTGTTGATGCCAGCGAGCCTGGCGAAACCAGTCGCTGTCGAAATAAAGACAAAAGTGGAAGTAGTTAAAAAAAACATCGTTTTATTTAATTATTATGTTAATTATATGGCGAGGTTCAACTGTCTCTCAATCTCTTAGGTCTTCCAGGTGGGCGGTGTCTAGAGGGTATTTCGTTAGCGGTTTCATATGCGAGTTTGTCACTATTCAATCAATTTAACTTGTACTCTATTTCCTGTCCCGTTTACATCGATAACGTACGCTTTATTTACCATAATTTCTTCATTCATTGGTCCAAACACTCATAATGAACATTCTTTCGCACTGCATTCACTTATTACATTTGACAAACCACATTATACAGATTTACCAAATGTTCGTTTGAGAGATCTCATTTCTATCGCATTTACTCAACTTTCATTTTTCTTTTAACCGTTCCATGATTAACTTCCATACATCAGGGTCAGTACAAGAACACCATTGTACAATGCCATCTTGGGTTTTTGGAAAAGCGCTTTATTCATAAATTCCGTATACAACAAGATACATTATGAATGTTGTTATTTGAAATTTCTTGAAAGAAGTACATTGTAAATAATCGAGCGATTTATAGCCTAGAAGTTGACACCGAGCTGCCGAAAACGAGATAGACCGAGGAAAACATGGCATGACCAAATTAATCAAATTTTATAATTATACTTAATACTAATATAGTTACAAAATTAAGTTAATAAAGTGTGACAGTCCATTCTTTCTGCCTACCCTTTCGGGGAGACGGCGTGATGGTTAGTTAGTTAGTTAGTTTTCTAATTTAGATGTTTTTTTGCTGCTCATTAATTTATCATTAATGATTTAGATATAAAAATTAAATGTTAATTTATGATAACAGTTTTTAAATTATGTTTTTATTAATTTTTTTTTTTTAAAAACCATATGGCTCTGGACCCGCTAACGCCCTCTTGGAATGCTCCAGCGATCACTGTGATTGGTATATCAATAAATATTTCTAACATTTATTTTTATTATTTTTTGGTTAGCAAAACTGCTATCGGTTTAATTGTAATTATTATAAAAAATTAAGTGCATTAAAATTATGATTTGTTTACGAATTTTTCCTTGTAAAAACGACTAAGGGTGAGACTAATATAAATAATGATACTTTTTTTCCTTTATTAGTTTCAATTATAATATTTGATCCTTGCAGGTGTTTATCTCTAGGATATTATTACTAGTTCTTATAAAATTTCTTTCTATATTATGTATTTAAACTGACCCGAAAGTGGCTTTCCTTTTCCTTATTTCGACAAGTTAAATTTGAGATTAATTAATTATAAAAATAATATTATAAAAACACTTCGGCAAAACGAGTATTTTTCGGATCACCGAGTATATGAGTAGCCAAACGCGTGCGCCCCGCCTCGCGTCTCGCAACACACTGATGTTTGACGCACCTAACCGGACTAACACATAACGACGACCTTCGTGGCCGAGTGGTAAGTGCATTGACTGCCACCCCGGAGGTTCCGGGTTCGATTCCCGGCGAGGGCAATGTGATTGTCACACTGTCTTTGGTCTGGTGTAGAATTCACGTGACAATAAAGTGGCGATAGATTAGCTACCTATCACATATCACGAGAATCACTATGATACCTATAATACCCTTTACATCGATTTGGCTCATGCTGTCATGGTGTAAAGAGCGATTTAACAAAATAATAATAATAATAATAAGCAATAGGTCTTCGGTTTGTGAATCAACTATAACATATGGCGTTATCACATAATTAAAATATATAATCTGTATTTGATTATCTAAAATATGAATCGGTTTACACTGTCTGTGATTGATATATTGGTTTAAAATTGAAACTCGTGGATGTATGGTAGTTGTAGCAAAGTAAGTAATAGATATTATAGATTAAATATTACTTAAACGTTACAAGCTGATTCAGTTATGAGCCAAACAGGCAAAGATCAAAGTCAAGTGACACCAAATCCCCTCAATGATTAAGAGTTAATATTCACTCTACCTGCACTTTGTGACTCGTTTGATTCTTTATCAGATTAAATTAGCGTTGTCACATGTTATGATATTTTAATTGGCTTATATAGCCTCACATGCAAATCGATTGTAGACGATAAATCCATAGAACAGGTCATGAAGTTCAGATATCTGGGTGTGGAGATATCTAGTTGCAGCGATCTATATAATGAAGTTAAAAAACATACTGATAAAGCTGAAGTTATCTCCGGATGCCTAAGGGACACTTTCTGGGACAGTAAGCTTATGCTATTGGAAAGCAAAGTTATAATTTATATACATGCATCAGGATGGAATCGAAGCAAGAGCAGACACTGTCAGAACCAAAATCTCTTAAGAGTAGCAGAAATGAGAACATTGCGACCTATTGTGGGAGAACCCATAGAGATAGGATACCCAATGAAGAAATTCGCAAATCCTGCAAAATTGAAAACATAGTGTGATGGAGTAGGCAGAGAAGACGATTCTGGAGGGAAAATGGATCCAGCAAGAATTTCTAATATTATGATGCACGAGACTCCAGAGGGCCGTCGACCACCAAGACGACCACCAAAGAGATGGAGTGAAGCTGGTCGTCTTCTTCACAGGAAGAAAGTTGATATCCTGCATAAACAGATCGCAAGATCTACAATCAGAAGAAGAAAAGAAGAAGATTATTTTCTTGAATAGATTTTTTACATCAATATAGCACGAGTCAAATCGAGGTAAACGGTATAGCTTACCTACCTATCACATGTCATATTGATTCTCATGACATGTGATAGGTAGCTAATCTGTCGCCATTTTATTGTCACGTAAATTCTACACCAGACCAAAGACAGTGTGACAATCACAACGCCATCGCCGGGAATCGAACCCGGAACCTTCGGTGTGACAGCCACAGCACTTGCCACTCGACAACGAAAGCCGTCATTGCTTCATGATTTATTTTATTTTATGTCCGACATTAGATTAATCGCTTTACACATGTTATCTTTAATGGCTAATGAACGATGAAAACAAATTTATAAAAGAGATGCAAATTAATTATACTAACTAATGAACTTACCATCACGCCGTCTCTCCGAAGGGGTAGGCAGAAAGAATGGACCGCCACTCTGTTATTTTCTGACATGCTTCTCTCGCTTCCTCGACATTCATACATAGCTTCATGCACACATGTTGATTTTTCCAACTCTTCGAAATATTTGATTTATTTTCTTGTGCCACGTTTCTTCGAACTACCCCTATTTCTAGTTCCATTTACTTCGTTAACGTATACTTTTTACGATTTTATATTTTCAGTAGTTTAAACTGTGTTAATTTATAAAACGACGTGCCGATAATGCGTGCGACCTATCATGACGTACGCTGTAAAGACGCGGCCCGACACTGTGCGAACCAAGGGACTACTAAGAACATCGAAGATGAAGGTCCTCAGATCAACTACTGGAAAAACTCTCCAAAATCGTGTCCGCAACGTAGACATAAGAAAAACTTGAGAAATAGAGGATATCGTTCAGTGGAGTAGATCCAGAAGAAGATACTGGAGGGACCATATAGCCTATTATTTGGTGACAGACTTGCATATACAGCCGCTTATGAAATCCCCTCCCACAACCGCCCACCTGGAAGACCGCCTAAGAGATGGAGGGACAGCTGGATCTCATGATCCGACGAGACATGATTTCTGTGTCACAGATCGTCAGATCTATTAAAAAAAAGAAGAAGAAGAAGTAGTAGTTTAAACCGGACGTCTTCTTTATTCACCATAACTTTGTGTTGGGGAAAAATATTGAAGAATTAAAAAAACAATTGTACTTTGTACACAAAAGAATCTGTATTATAAAAAAAATATTGAAAATAAACGTGTTTCGGACACAGAAGCCAGATATCAATATTTGTCAAAATTGACCATATTGTGAAATTTTTGTTAAAATATTTATAACACTGATGATGGGCTTCTGTGTCCGAAACATGTGAGCTTTTTATTTTTTTATATTATTTATGTAATAGAGTTCATGTTGTACCATATACTAAATTGTTCAAAACTGGATGTATTTGAATTTAGAATCATTTGTTCGCGATGTGAGAAACTCCGCCCACATTCTGCGACCACTGGGTTGCAACAGATGTCTGGTGGGAGTACATATTTATGACCATGCGACACGATGTGATATTGCGCAATGTGACTATTATTTTGTAACATATCGGCATACGTAGTCCCTTGAACTGCCCTTTATTGTTGCGCCGCCTCTATCGCTATGACCAGCTCCAACCTTCCTCTGCCTAGCTCAACTAATGTTTATGAATGTTTTTCCTATTGATATCGATTGAGTTGTTGTGATAAGCGTACACTCGTAGGACAATTTTTCACAATCACCCACGCATATTTCAAACGCTTGTTATGTTCCAAATGTAATAAACAACAACAACTACAACTACAAACCATCGCGCCGTTTCTCCTGTAGGGATAAGCAGAGAGAATGCACCGCCACACTTCTCTATCCTGGCACACCACTCTATCTTCCTCGACATTTAGTCATTCACGCATGTCGATTATCCGACTTCTAACATGACCAACCTTTAAAATTTCATTAATTTGGACATACCATGTCTTCATACCATTTTCGTAACCGTCGATGGGTCGGCTCTCGAAGTGGTACAAGAATACACATATCTTGGCCAAATCATGCATCTAGGTAGAAACTTGTGATACGTATAATAAATGTGTTTCAAAATTAAAACATTTAATAAAATACTTGTAATATCATAGTGTTTCGGTCAAAATAATGGATTATCTAATTTAAATATTTTTTTGCATTGGCAAAGCAAAAATCATATTTTCCCGCAACATTTGCTTTTAACCCTCTTCCAATATAATAACCCTAAACCGACCCTTATGTATGGAAGTGAGGCTTGGAGCTGGCAAAAAAGGATGAAAGTAGAATAAATGCCGTAGAAATGAGGTCAATGGGAAGAATGTGCGTAAAACGATTTATGATAGAATACCGAATGACGAAATAAGGAAGACATGTAAGGCAGATGATTGCATCATGAGAAAAAATAAAAAAGGATCCCTGAGATTGTGTGGACATATCGTGGAAGACTTAGGAAAGCATGGCATGACCAAATTATTCAAATACTGAGAGACGGCCACATTCAAAGTCGGAAAAATCGATGGGCGTGCATGTTACTATGTATGAATGTGGAGGAAGCTAGAGAGGTATGTCAGGACAGACATGATGCATGATGAGGAAGCGAGAGAAAGGAAAGGAAATATCAGGAAAAAAGTGTGGCAGTCCATTCTTTCTGCCTACCCTTTCTGGAAGACAGCGTGAAGGCTAGTTAGTATTTTTTATTATTATACTTTGTATTATTATTTCTTTTTTACCTCAGCGTAACAAAATAGCACAATATATTCAAAAAAACTAAAACACTCATGCGATGGTATGGTTTTGGAATGCAATGAATTACCTACATGAAATTAACAGCGATTTTTTATGTCATACACAGGTTCAAATGCGAAAATTTTATTTTTATGTCATTATACTCGTATAAGGTCCATTGCTATTTTCAGAGGCAATTGCGGTGTTTGCGGTCTTTGGGTTGTTTTTTCTTCATACATAAAATTATTATCTTCTTTTTAATACATCCAACAGATATAAATACAAATTTATTTCTAACTTGTATCATATATAAAAATCTTCTTCTCTTTGAGGATGAATCCCAGCTATCTCTCCATCTCTTTTGTGGTCTTCCGGGGGACGGTAGCCATCTTACGATATCTTTCACCTTGCAGATTTCGCGGATAGTCCGATTTATCATATAATAATGCTAATTATTATCTCTCCAGGGAGATTGTCATTCTAGTCGACTATCATATTTATTTATTTTATTTATATCTGAAAATTTTGATTTATATTATATCTGTCCTGATTACCTTTATACTTTTTAGCGACGAGTACTGATGATATCTATTTTTTATTTATGATGTTTTTTAAGTTTTAATTATCTATGTAAAACAAACCTTCCATGCAAATTTTTCATCAATGTTTTATCATGATATTGCGCATCAGTCAACCGTGCATGCATCTATCATCGCCTGTCCCTCGTGTCCCTGGACCCACATATTCTGGGGTATCTGGGGCAGGGGAAGGCGCTTGTAATGGTGCCGTTACCGTCTCCCAGTGGTCTCTCCTTTCTTCTCCTCCTCCTCTCTGCGACGTCGTCTCTGCGCTGTGCTTCAAAGTCTTCAAAGTGTGCCTTTATATACTGCTGTTCTCCACCTAGGTCTGTCCTGTTTTCCCAGCAATCACATTCGATGCCAGTATTTTGGTTTAGGTTTCCTTTAAGGGAGTCCCTAAAGCGTTTCCTCTGGCCACCGTGTGAGCGTTTCCCTTGGGTAAGCTGAGAGTACATAATCTTCCTTGGGAGTCTTGTCTCAGGCATTCTGACGACGTGACCTGCCCAGCGCAGTTGTTTCTGTATAATGGCAGCCTCAATACTTGTGGATGCATCTATAAACATGCATCTATAGAACATAGAAGACCTGAGGCTGTTATAGGGTGCAGTAACGCCCTTTCGTCAGCCTCGCTCGTACGCTTCTCGTCCTTCTATGTCCCACATCCACTCACGTCTTACAGAGTTTATTCAATTAAATAAAAATGGACTTAGCAACTAGGGTCTATGTCTACTACTTAATCTGAAATTTGGGAGGGGCGGCACACATGATGGAAAGAGCAGAGAAACATTGGGTGATCTGGGATGAATCATATATGTGAGGGGAGGGGGGCACGGGGTGTACAAGTTTATCAATTAAAGAAAAATAAACTGCTTGGACTTCGGGTCAGAATAGTCGATAGAAGCCAGTGGTAATACTGTCCTGGAACAGTCGCCTAAGAAGTTATTTTTCTATTATGAATGCTGTCTTAATAAACCCACTACGTACTCCGTCAAACGAAATGGTCTCACGCAGGATGCTATATCCTACACTCATACTCTACAATGCCAACCCTAACTGGTCTTCCATTTCCTGACCAATAACAATGTAGGATTTAATAAACCCTAAATCCTCCCTCGCCCTCTTCGGAGGAGCACTCCAGGGTACACAACTAGCCCCCGTAGCCCCCACAACTATCAAATCACATATCCAGCAATATTTCCTACAGATGTAAGAGGAAAAGCCATTAGAGCTGAACCTCTGTAAGCCAGATCCAAGTGATTTTAAAAGCGAAAAAGTTTTAATATCGAAAGTGTTTTATTTTTAACTTTACTAATTGTAATGAAATAATAATAAAAAATATTACACCTTTGTGTCGAAAATTACAAAAAAATTATTGGTAACAAAGCATATTGCTATCTCTATATGCAATGACGTTGTGCTATCACGTTATTCAGTCAACTATGATTGATTCCGTTATTATTTAATTATTATTCGTAATCACGAATCATAAGCCCGTTTTTATTGTTATATATAGTAAATAAATAAAGTTATAAATCAAGCCTAAAAGTGAAAGCCACACTTTTTGCAGTGTGTTCGTTGGATGATCGATGATTGACTTAGAAATCATAAAAATTACATAAAAACCAACGTAAAACAACAAACAACCAAATCACCATACATACAACATTTTTAATTTTCCACACTCTCGCCGTCAATAACACAATAACAAAATTCTATTTTTTAATTTATTAACGTAAAAAGTTATATACCTACATATTGTGGTAACTC
This sequence comes from Lepidostoma basale, assembly GCA_022606425.2. Classification (NCBI taxonomy): domain Eukaryota; kingdom Metazoa; phylum Arthropoda; class Insecta; order Trichoptera; family Lepidostomatidae; genus Lepidostoma; species Lepidostoma basale. The sequence continues at coordinate 147,629 of JAHDVF020001288.1, forward strand.
TAATCTTTATTTTTTAAATATTTGTAGAAACACTAAAAGCAGCTATAACCGATCTTCGGGAGCTCCGGGATATTCAATATAGGATCATCTAAAATGAAAACATAAAAACGATTTCGTTAATATAAGCTAAGCTACCTACAATTTTATCAAAGTAATAACCTCAATATCAAAATATTTAAAAATATGTCGGCTTTTCAAACAAAAAACCAAATTTTATCAAATTATAAACCTTCGACAATTACTAAAAAATAAATTTATAATACTTGCCTAAAAAGCGTCGGTCGGTCGAGCTGTTTCCGATAAAACTTGCTCGCCGACTATACAAACACAGTTTTAAAAAAAAACTCTTTCTTAGTTTCAAAAACACTATGTACTATATATAATACGTGTTTGCGAACGCTCCAAAACGTCTTTCAAATATGTGAGTAACTTCGAGAATATTTGTCAGATTTCCATGAAATTATTGCGTATATACATAAATATATGTACATTATGAAAAAAATATTTAAACCCCTTATATAACCCCTTAGGTAAAAAAATAATTATACAGGTACGGTTTCTTCTTGACTTACTCAATGTAAATTTAATAAACAAAGTCTACTTTGTAATTCTGATAGATTCTACTTTGTAGTTTGATTTGATATATAAGGTGTCCAAAAATTAAAGCAAGATTTGAATTTGCCGCCTTGTGTGCATTAAATTGTTGGCAACAGTAAAAAAAAACATTTCAAAGCTGACAGTTTAGGGTTAGTAAAAATGGAGCGTTACACGATACAACAACGTGTTTTCATTATTGAAAATATCTCAAAAATAATGAAAGTTTGGCGGCTGCAGTTCGAAAATTTCATACAAAATATGGCCGGAATAGTGTTTTAACTTCGTCAACTGTGAAGAGATAAATGAAAAAATCGGGGAGACTTTTGAGACGCTAAACACACTGGTCGTCCAAAAACAAGCTTTTTTGAAAATTAGGCTGGTCAAGCAGTGACTGTTACTGGTGCTCGATATCGCAACATGATAACACAGTTCTTTCTACCGAAATTGTGTGATATTGATGTGGCCAATATGTGGTTTCAACAAGATAGTGCCACATGCCATATAGCCCGTGAAACAATTCAATTAATCAATCAACAATTTTAAACCTTGCTTAAATTTTGGGGTGCATGCGTGAGATGTTGCTGTCATAAAATATAACAAATTTTTTATCTTATTTTTGTTGCTGAAATAAACTTTAATGACTACTCGGTAACTGTTTTGCGTGGGTACCTAATCGCATTTATCAGTTTGTCGTCCTAATTAGACAGATTGTTGACGGTAATTAAAAGTTTATTTTAACACTCTAATCAAAATGGCATTATCAGTGCCGCAACTTGTTCACTTTATTCATATACAAGACATGTGATAACACTGTGCCATACATACATCAATGTTAACTTGTTACGATACTCTGTAATTCCCGAGACTCAGTAGCAAAGTAATTGACTTGATAAGAGGTGAAAGTATAAATTAATAATTAAAATAAATTAAACACTATTTTATGTGTGTTATTAAGTAACCAGCTCTAATGACCTCCCCAGAGAAGTAAGGTCACAGGTGGATAGGGCTGAAAGATGTCATATGGAGAAACAAGGACATGAGGACTGACAGCAAGGTACGCATTTATAAGACCTGTGTGCGACCAATCCTCACATATGACATTGAATCGAGGGCAGACACTGTCAAGACAAAGAGCATGCTCAGGACAACCGAGATGAAAACACTCCGCGCTATAGCTGGCAAGACCCTACGTGATCGAGTTAGGAATACAGCAATCCGAGAAATCTGCGAGGTCGAAGATGTGGTCAGATGGGGACGTCAAAGACGGCGATACAGGCATCAACACGTAGAAAGGATGAGCTCAAATAGGATACCACACATAGTTCTCCATGGAACGCCAATCGGACAACGCCGACCAGGAAGACCCCCGAAACGGTGGAGAGAAAGCTGGAGTTCAACGTCTCAAGAGAATCCGCCTGAAATAACAGACTCCAGAGTCTACCAAAAGTGAAGAAGAAGAAGAAGAAGAAGACTATTTTATGTATTTGGTATACAACCAATTTCTATTTGAGAATAAGGGCCTACCGATTTGGATGTCCGAAACATGTATATATATATTTTTAATGTAAGTGTTGTATATACAAAGTTTAGAAAAAAGAAAAAGAGAAATAACTAATTTTCGTTCATGCCAAACGACCCTATCTACTTCTTCTCCTAATAACCTTCTTGACTTATCACTTGAGAGTAGCTAGACTCTCTATCCCAAGCACACCTCTGATCCATTCCAAGGGTCGCGCGGGATTTGAATCCATGGTTTGATTTTTCTTCAGTAAATTAAAAGAAATTGTGATATTATAACAGTGTTTTAAATTTTATAGGATAATTTTTTATAAATATTGGAAAGTTTGAAAAAAGAATTTTCCTTATTTTCTTATCATGTAAAAACACGCTTTAATTCATATGAGGAATTCAATCGTTTTATTATTTTATCCAAATATTATAGCAACAACACACACAGTAATCTGTTGATATCTTATAAACCTGCGTTTGTAATTTTAATACACAAACAAAAATTACCTCGGCGCAAAAGTTTAAGAGAATCGACGTGCGTGTATGACTCGCTGTATGAATGTGGAGGAATCTAGAAAGGTATGTCAGGATAGAATAGTATGGCGATTCATTCTCTCTACCTACCCTTGCGGGGAAACGGCGTGATGGTTTGTTGTTAAAAAATAAGATTATATTTTTATCATTCCGATATGGATGCCTTATTTTTTTCTGTCTGCAAACAGAGAGCTGATTTCAAAATTACCGCTGGTATTTTACATCAGTAACTGTTATAATTATAAAGTATGGTTATTATTCTACAAAGAAAAAAATAAATACGATATATGATTAGTTTACATTCTGTATTAGAAGTTTCGAAAATCTTTTACAAAAACATGTTTTTGTGTATTATCTTAATACGTTTTGGACAATTTATAAGCTAACATAATGAACCTGGTCTCGGGCATACCCGTGCTGAGAGTATTAAAAAAAAACATTTATAAGTCAAACCGATTTTTTTTCTTTACAAATAGAATGATATGATCATCATATGATCACGTCACATCATCAAATGATCACTTTTAAAATATGATATTTATGTAGGTATTATTTATTTTTTTTATCATTATTATTATTATTATTTTGTTCAATCGCTCTTTACATCATGACAGCATGAGCCAAATCGATGTAAAGGATATTAGAGCTTTCATAGTGATTGTCGTGACATGTGATAGGTAGCTAATTTATCGCCATTTTATTGTCACATGAATCCTACACTAGACCAAAGACAGTGTGACAATCACACTGCCCTCGCCGGGAATCGAACCCGGAACTTTCGGGGTGGAGGCATTTACCACTCGGCCACGAAGGTCGTTATGTATGATCAATATTTAAAAAAATCCAAACCTATCCAAAAAAGCTAAAATGGCAGTGCACAACGGTGTTCTTCTACCGACCCTTATGTATGGAAGAGAAGCATGGAACTGGCAAAAGTAGGATAAAAGTAGAATAAATGCAGTAGAAATGAGATCTCTTAGACGAATGTGTATGATAGAGTGTCGAATGAAATTATAAGAAGTGAATACGGTACGAATGATGGTGTTATGAACAAAATAATGAAAGGATCATTATGATAGTTTGGACACATGGAAAGAATGAATGAAGAAAGAATGGTAAAAAAGTAGGTATATGTTAACGATGTAAATGGAACCAGAAATAGAGGAAGACCCAGGAAAACGTGGCACGATCAAATAAATCAAATATTGAATGTCGGCCACGTGAGGAGTCAGAGAAATCGACGCGCGTGCATGACACGATGTATGAATGTTGAGGAAGCGAGAGAAATATTTCAGGAAAGAAAAAAGTCCGGATCTTCCATGTCAACATGTGCAACATCGAAAAAAACATTATGTGTTATTACATTATGTGCTAAATTAAAAAAACGGTGGATTCGTGGAACATAAATTAAATAGACAATATATGCACCATCTAAAAAGAACATTTTGTGTTAAATTATTTTTATTTTGTTATTTTATTTTATGTCATTGTATTTTATATTATTTGTTTTAGATTTATTTTGTGGGTGTTGGACGATCGAAGGGGATTGGATGCCTATTGGTGGCGATGAGGTTCGCAACCCATCACACCGCGTCTCCCGCGGGGCGAAAAGAGAAGGATGGAGTGCCACATCAGTAAAAGTGTGACACTTTCTGCCTACCCTTTCGGGGAGACGGCGTGATGGTTAGTTAGTTAGTTAGTAAGAAAAAAGTGGCAGTCCATTCTTTTTGCTAGTTATTTAGTTAGTTTATATAATATATAAAAAAAACTACATATAATATACTTGTATATTAAATGCATTCCCTGCATACAATTTTAATAATAAATGTACATACAATATTTACGAAAGTGTATAACACATGCACATATCTGTCCACAGTAAAGAACTGCATGAATTATTTCGGGCCTTGGCATTGATATTCGGTTTTTGTAGTTACGTATGTATTTTAGAAATACATATACAATATATTATATTGTACATGTATGTGTATTGATTGCAGAGGCGGCCGGTGAAATATTATCAAAAAAAAAATTATTTTTGTTTTCCAAATAAAAGCCCTATAAGAAAAAGCGGAAATTTTATTTTATATTGCGGCGATAAGCGTCCTGAGTATTATATTTCAATGCAAAATAGTTATGGTTTTTATATTAAATAGGTATAACATATTTGTTTTGTTCTCATGTTTTATTTACTTATTATGTTAATACTATGTTTCGTTTGCAATCAATTCTATGCAAGTTTTTTTATAATGAAAATAATTATTTATTGATTCAAAATATTGATGAAAATAAATTTATTTTGGAACATTTCTGTATTCCTGCTATTTTAAAATATAATAATCCTATCCATGTGGCATTAGTATTTCTAAAGAGTTCACTTTTGAAATGCTAATGTGATATTTAAATCATTTTATTTTATCGATTTGTAACGTGTTTTACATTACTTGTGTATATTGATATTTAGAAAACTCGTATTAAAATACCTAATTAAAATAATTATATTCATATTTCATATACATGGCTATGTATTCTTCAACTATACATTTACATTATAGAAGACATGGCTTGACCAAATTATGTCAGGATAGAACAATGTAGAGATCCATCCTCTCTGCCTACCCCTCCGGGGAAACGCCTGATGGTTAGTTAGTTATATTTCATAATAATATTTCCAAAGTGATTATATGAGATCACTAAGAAGAATGTGCGCGAAAACGTCGTATGATAGAATACCGAACGATGAAATAAGAAAGAAATATAAGGCAGATGAAAGCATCATGGATAAAATTAAAAAATGATCCTTGAGATGGTTTGGACATATGGAACGAATGGATGAGAATAGAATGGTTAAAAAGTTGTACACAAGCAACGTGAGTGGAAAAAGAAGACGAGGACGACCGAGGAAAACATGGCATGACCAAATTAATCAATTATTAAAAGGCGGTCACATTCGAAGTCGGAATAATCGACCTGCGTGCATGGTACGATGTATGAATGTAGAGGATGCCCGAGAGGTATGCCAGGACAGAGCATTGTGGCGATCCATCCTCTCTGCCTACCCCTGCGGGGAAATGGCGTGATGGTTAGTTAGTTAGTTAAGTGATATAAGTCAAAAACACGTTCCACGCTTAATAGTAAACTGACCGATTATGGTTTAGGTCATAATTGAATTAACATTAGACAGAGGCTTGTGTTAACGCTATCCATCTATTTTTCACAATGTTAACGCTATCCATTCGTACGTGTTTCTGACTGTTTTTGTTAAAACACCGACTCATGTCAGATTGAGCAAAATTTGCTTTTTTGAGTTAATCCAGTGTTCTATTAAGCGTGTGACGTGTAAATGTTAAAAAATAGCTATTTCAAATACTTCATTTGAATATAACTTTATGAATATTTTAGTTATTTTATAAGGATTAATTGTATCTCAATAGAGACGAAGATGCAAATTGTTTTCTGGGAAGAGAAGGTGGTGGCCGAGGCGCTTACAGGACTTATGGCCTGTCAATTTGCATCTTCGTCTCTATTGAGATACAATTAATCCTTATAAAATAAAAATAATTTATCCGCAATGGGTGAAATCCAGTATTTGCCTACAATAATTTGTATACATTCAAAATGTTGTTGTATTTTAGTTATTGTTAATTTGTTATCTATGTATTGTATTATGATTCATAACTGAGTGATTATATTTTTATTTTTAATATCGGGCCGCCACTGAGTCGTAGTAATACACATCGTAACATTCTTAGCACAGATGTTGAGTACCTAATTAAGTTTATAGTTTAAAGGCGTCTAAACTTATAGAAAACCACTCGTTCCATTGTTGAAACGAGTCTGTATTCCGTCTGCAGGTCGTTATTATCCTAATGAGAGCAAAATGCAGTAAAGGTGTATCCACCTCGCGTCATTCGACCTGCATTATTAGAATAAAATTGGAATTAAAAGAAAATGCGATAATGTAATTATACGTAAATTATTACTTAATATCCTCTTTGTTGGCTTCATTTGATGCAGAAATAATCATTAAAAATTAACATTAGATCGTTAAATATGTTCAAAATTGATAATTAGTAATTGTGCTCGATTTTCCGAAATTGAATTAACATTTTTTAATTGTTTCTCGAACGATGCAAAACTCCATATTTAACATTGACTATTGATTTAAACATAAGTTTGTTAAATTTTGATAGTAACATGTTCGCCCATCAATATTTAATAATAGTAGGTAGCTAATTGGTAAAGCGAAGTATGTCATTCCCATAAAATATAATATATTTTATAGAATACATACTTACTTACTTAGACAGCCGTTGTCGTCCACTGCTGGACATAGGCCTCCTCCATACTTCTCCACGTATCCCTATCTTGTGCCTTTTGCATCCAATCGCCAGCAATTCTTGTAATGTCATCGGACCATCGTGTGGGGGGGATCTCCCTCTGTTTCGTTTATCTTCGCGGGGTCTCCACTCTACCACCCTTCTGGTCCATCTATCGTCTACCAATCTGGCAACATGTCCCGCAAATGACCATTTACATAAATGTTCGTAAATATTAAATTGATATTCTTATCTTATTCTTAGTGTAGGCCTAGTGGCCTTTTTCTTAAGAGGAATTGGCCTCCTGCGAAGTCGACTCCCAGCTGTCGATCCATCTCTTTGGTGGTCTGCCCGGGGGTCATCTACCATGGAGCTGGCCGTGCAACACAATGAAGGGGAGTCTGGATGAATCTATTCTCCTCACGTGTGCATACCAGTATCTTCTCCTTTGCCTTCCCCACCAAACGACATCCCCGACCTCGCATATATCCCTTATCCATGTATTCCTTATCCTCGCTTGCAGTGTCTTGCCAGAGTTTTGAGCGTCTTATGTCCGCCCTGCACTCGATCCCATATGTCATGATAGGTCGCACACAAGTCTTATAAATTCTCACTTTGCTGCTGATCTTCGTGTCAGTGTTTTTCCAAATTGAATTCACAAGCATCCTGAAATGACCGCAGCCTTGTTTACTTGCCCCATCACTTCACACGCTAGATACGTTTTCCCACACAAGTCCACACCCAGATATCTCAATTTTTCTACCTGTTCCACTGAAACACCCCCCACAGACACGCTACATCCCACCTGAGATCGAGTCTAACCTTCATCTTTAAGAATAAATTAATCCATTATATGTTTTTTCACTTTTTTAAATTGTATTATAATTTATCAAATTTATAGGTAGCACATACTATTTATAAAAAAAATATGATGATACTCGTATATGCATCCATCTTTAAATTACCTATTATTATTTTAAATCTACCTTTCTTCTTAACGCTGTATTGTAAACTCGCGCAAGAGCTTAAACTAATATATTATGTATATTTATTTTTTCTTGAACAATGATGTAAAACTCCATATTAAATAATAAATACTAATGAAAACGTCTGTTTTCTTGAAGTTTTATTATATTTTATGTGAATGACATGTTTCACGTGGACATTTGATAATACCTTAGACAGGCTAAACATGTCATTAGATAGGTACGTAGGTACATAAGTCATCCGCTCATTTCCAAGAACTCTTATTTCTTCTTTCCCCTTGCGTCTTCCCGTTACTCGGGGTTGGCTTTTCTTATCATTTTGCGCCAGGTATTTCTTTCATAGGCAGCTTCCTCCTTAAGGCCTAGGGCCTTCATATCCCTCTGCACATTCGTCAGCCAGGTATTTTGAGATCTTCCTCTCCCTCTCCTACTAGTCACGGAAAGACACTTTTCCACATGGTCGCTAATTCTCCTCATCACGTGATCGTACCATCGGAGCCTTCCTTCTGACAACTTTTGTTTTATGGGGGCTACCTTGAAACATCCCCTCACATATTCGTTGCTCAATGTGACTCCTCCCGACTACCACAACAAGCGCATTTCTGTTGTATGAAGTTTTTGTTCATGGATCTTTTTAGCTGGCTTGCATATAGTAATGCCGGCCGGAAAGCTGTTTTATAAATCTTGCCCTTTGTCCTTATTATCATTTTCGGATCACACAGAATTCCAGTCAGCGTTATCCATTTATTCCATCCAGATATTGTTCGGTTGGTTATGTCCGCTTCGATTAATCTATCCTAGAGGATATTAGAATATGACCGATCCCAGATACTTGAAATTTTTTACTTTGGAAGGATTGTGCTATCTTACTTGACATTTGAGTTTAAGGAGGCATCTGGGTTGAAGTTACACATCATGTTAACTGTCTTTGTTCTGCTAATGCGCAAACCAATTGACTCGAGTGAGTTTCTCAACTCCTCCAGATTTTCTCGAATTTCTTGTTCATTGTAAGATATTGATGATTTCCAAGAACCACTTTAAAATATTATCTGTTTCTTTGTTCCTGTTGTTTTTCTTGAAATTTATTTCATTCAAAACACATTAGGCTAATTGCTTGTTTTTTTTTTTTTCATTTTTAGCAAACAATATTTTCATCTGGAAGCAGTGGCGGTACTTTCATACAAGCCGAAAAACTGGGCTTGCCTTAAAAAATCTATAATAAAACAATGTTTTTTGCGCGTTTGAGCCGTCTACGAATAAAACTATATTTTGAATTTTCGCGCGATTTAATTCGTTGCGTTGCAAATGACCCCGCTGACATGCGCAGAAATGACCTAAGTATATTTTGTTCCACTCATACGCACCGTATTTTATTTCACTCATACGTACCGTAGTTGAAATGCCCGCGAAATCACTTTTGCAATGTTTTGTTTCATGTTTTCAATGGGCTTCATATTGTGCTTGCAAAATGTAAATGAGTCTTTGTCGCACTTATGTATTCTTGGCTTGTAATCATATAGCTAGGTCCATATATACCTGAAGATATCTACATTTTCTTCTATGGATTTGAAGCCGGGCTTTATCACTCTGAAGTATGTTACTATTCGATGTGCCACGAACTTCATTTCTATTGTCAGAATGTTATCTGTCATTTACGTTATGTGCAGAAATGTTATGAAAAGAAAGATTATGTGATTTCTTTACGAATATTTATTTACAAATCCTTGGCTTGCCTTACTGGTTGACCCTAGGCACGCCACTGTCTGGAAGTGTTTTCTTCCAGAATTCGTGGAATGATATTATTTGTTTGTTTTGTTTTTGACGGATTGATGATTATATTGTTATTAATACAGATAATTGGCATAAATCTAAGAACATTTTAATTAAGTAGCAGTAATAATTTTAAGCCTAAGAAATATAGGGAAGATATAAAATAAAGTTAAGAATATTTAGATCATTAAAAAAGGAAAGATAACATTACTAAAGTTAGTACTAGAGATGAGCAATATGAACACGACTTACAATTAGCGAGTGAATTTTTTTTACATTAGTAATATATATATATATATATATATATATATATATATATATATATATATATATATATATATATATATATATATATATATATATATATATATATATATATATATATATAATATATATATATAGAGCATATATATTATTATTATATATATATATATATATATATATATATATATATATATATAGAGTATATATATATATATATATATATATATATTATATATATATATATATATAAATATATATATATATATATATATATATGTTATTTAATAAGGCCATTACATTTAAATAATATTCACTGAATGTACAAATAACTTACTTACTAACTATACCATCACGCCGACTCCCATGTCGTGGGTACATATTGGGTTGATGCAAAAGTTATGACCGTTTTTTACATATACAATTAAACATTTTTTGTTAGATTTGTATTATTTACTTAATCAATTATATAATTTCCATCAGTTCTTATAACCTTCTCTCATCTTTCTATCAACTTATTAATACCATTAGTGTAAAATTCCGAGGATTTTGATGCGAAAAATGTATTATAGCAAGGGATGTTTTTACCTGCTCTATTGTATCAATTTTTTTATCATTTAAAAAAATTTGCAGTACAGTGGATGCTTGATAACATCCCAATCAAACTCATTTAGCTTGTGTTGGGTCATCATAGCCACATCGTCTACCCCTTTTCTGTTTACCAATTCTGGTCTATCCTTTTGAAGGGCGATGTTCAATTTGGATAATTGCTGACAATTTCGTTCTGCTGTAATTGTCTGATTGCGTTCTAAGAGTTCAAAATACACAATACCCTAACAATCCCACCAAACACAAAGCATTATCAATTAGTGAAGAATCCCCAGATCGGAATTTTGTAAACCATCTTCGTACCTGGCGAACTTTGATGACATCTGCTCCATACACTTCGCAAATGTTTTTGGTTGCCACACTCGCGGTATCGTCTTTACGAAATTCATAATGTAGACAATGACGTAAATGCACTTTATTACCGACATTTTGAAAAAATACAAGAACTCTTCACTGTACTCTGGGCAGGCTAAAACTTAATAGAAAGTAGAGGGAAAGCATCATTTATACAATGTAATCATTTAAAAGAAGATACCATTCATCATTTCTGAAGAAATTTTTTTTACCTAGGATCATGAAAAACGGTCATAACTTTTGCATCAACCCAATACATCGTGTCATGCAAGCACGTCGATTTCATTTATATACTCGTACAGGTCGTTTGAACGCGATTACTGTATACAATTTGTTTTTAGCTATTTAATATATTGATTCTCATATTCATTCAATAACCTAACCAAAAAAGCTAGAATGGCAGTGCACAACGGTGTTCTTGTACCGACACTTATGTATGAAAGCGAAGCATGGAACTGGCAAAAGAAGTATGAACGGCACGATCAAAGAAATCAAATATTGAATGTCAGCCACGTGAGGAGTCAGAGGTGACGTGACGCGGTGTTTGAATGTTGAGGAAGCGAGAGAAATATGCCAGGAAAGAAAAGTGTGGCAGTCCATTATTTCTGCCTACCCCTTCGGAAAGACGGCGTGATGGTTAGTTAGTTAGTTAGTTAGCGAAATCAAAATATTACAAAAAATTTTCAAATTTACGATTGTGTATTAGGGGTTCACAAAACCACAAATATTTCATACATCTGGCGGATAATTTATTTCACAGATAATTTTTTTTAGTACAGTTTGCCTGCACTCATAATAATATCAAATAAAGCGTCGTTTTTAAAATAGTCCAATGATTTTACTGAAATCTCTGAGATGAACTTTCTTTTTAAATAATAATTAAATAAATGATGTTTTTAATAACTACTTCCAACGAACGCTGGAACGCTGCGTGACTCTTAATCTCTCTACATTTCTCTTGGTGAGGGTCATAGTCTCATCATACAAGTCATCACCGGCAGTATGCATGAATCATAGACTTTTCTCTTTAGACATATTGGAGTTTCTTTGTTTTCAAAGACGTGTTTTAGTTTACCGAAAGCTGCCTAGCTCAACCTTATTCGTCTCGATATTTCCGCTGTCTGGTTTTCTTTCCCTAATTTAATCTTGTGTCCCAGGTATATGTATTCGCTGACTTTTTCTATGGTGCTGTTGCGGATAGTGAAGTTTTTATTTTCAGGACTGAAATTCGAAAAGGTAAAATAGAAATAGATAAAATGGTTTATCAGATACATTCAAATATGAGCTGCAAATATAGTTTGCCGTAGTTCGAAACTAACTATTTGGACTGCAAATGAAGCCATACGCACTATAGGGGTTAAAGTGGCGTTTAATTTGATGTTTTCATCGTTACTTGTGAATAAAATGTTGTATATTACGATAAAACAATAATCTTGTCATAGTGCATCAATATTATTATAAGTGCAGAGTTTATTTGGTGTTATCTATATTTGCCAAGTGATAAATTAGTTGCAATGAGCGACTTGCGCAAATGACGCTTATGTAACCAACAAGTGGCAGATAAACTCGGTGTGTTTGTTCAACCCGAGGGTCACGCCGATACAGTCGGACCCGATTCCTTGGCCTTTAAACCCAGCCGTATTTGTAATTCATAATATTATTGTAATATTAATATTCGACATCGAATTATTCACATTTCAATATGACACAAAAAAAAACTTTTTAATCCACTGGTTTCATTATATAACTGTATAAAATGTCCACAGAACCATTTATTAATAATTATAATTGAAGAAATAATTTTAAAACATTCACAAGTTTTCACATCACATTATTTGTTTTACGGAACCAACCAGTTTCGCTTCGTTACAGAAACTATCTAAATGATATTTTTTTAAGTGTTCAATTGGACATTTAGGCAGTTAATTAAAGTGTATTTAAGAACTATCTGCAATTCTTTGCAAAGCAAATTTAAATTATTTCATTAAATTAATTGACAGAATAGTTATATGCGGATAATCCTACAACGTGATCTAGCGCTTAAAAGAAGAAGAAGAATAAGGAGAATTGATAGTCTAATGCCTAGGTTCTCAAAGTGGGCGATAACGCCCCCTAGTGGGCATTTGAGACATTCAGGGGACCCAGACCCAGAGAAAATTAGGGGGCGTTAAGATGGCACAGTGAGGGGGTGGGCAGGTAAAAATATATATAGTCCAAAAAAGACAAAAAAACACGCTTATCATGAAATAATAAAGCAAATTTAACTTCAATATTGGTTGATTTTTGATATTGCATGTATTGTAATAATTTTTATCACGTGTGCGAAAATTCATATATTTCGGTAGTTCGGGAAATAGATGAAAATTGGACTGAAAGATTCCATTACATTAATTGGATGACATGACATGATTTTTTTTTATTTGAATTAAAAATTTAACAAAATATATACCTTCCTCTTATTCTTCCTGGCGCTATCCCAACTCATCGTCTGTGTTGACTGTTAGGGTCGGCTTTTCTCGATCTCAGGCTGTACCTCGCACGGTTCTGAGTATCGCCCTCACTCAAGCCATTTCTCTGTAAGACGCTATTGCACTGAATCATCCACGTGTTCCTAGGTCTTCCTCTGAATGGTTGACAAGGAAGAAAAATATATGTTTTTATATACTATAAATATTTTTATTATTATTATTATTTTAATTCTCAAGAGTTGCAATGTAATTTTAATAATGTTTCATGTAAACCTTAAGTTCCCAACCATTTTTTGTCTGACGCCTTTTGTGAGGAGAGGGGGCGTAGGAAATTTATCTTCGTGTAAAGGGGGCGGTGGGCCAGAAAAGCTTGGAAATCTATGGTCTAATGCAACCATACTCAACCTGCGGTCCGCCAAGCTGTGCGACTCTCAACACATTTATTATCAGGAACATAATTTCATACATCTTGAAATTCGTTTCGACTTTGACGCACAGATTGTGACACCCGAAGAGGATGGTCCACATCAGATCTGGTATAAGAGCGTTTGCACACGCTAGATTTATTCCTAAAAACCAAACGTTTGACAGACAAGTACGCGCGCAAATAATTTTGCTTGTGGCAACACATAAACTATTATTATTCTGTATAAATATATATTGTGTATAAAAAGATATTCTGCTTAATGCTTGAAATACAATCTTCATACATGGCGTTAGTGTGTAGATTGAATAAACTACCATGCAACGGGTGGTGTTGCAGATTAACATATATACAACTTGGTGGTCATAAGAAAAAAAATGGGGAATGGGGAATGTTCTATTACATAAAGCGTGCGCTTAACCCAACCAATGACAGGTCATAAGTCCTGTAAACACCTCGATCAACAAAATTCTGTTTCCAATTTGGATCTTCGTCTCTATTGAGATACAATTGATTCTTGTATTATTATTCTGTTTTAGTTTATAATTTTTAATAACTCAGTAGAATAAAACAGAAATCTATACGTGTATTGAATTCTAACATTATTCCAAATTCATTCATTTTATAAATTAATGTTCAAATGATATTGTTTAAATCTAAAACTAAATACTGAATCATCATAGATAGTCGACATTTTGAATTAAGTATTTTATTTCACATGTTCTTCTATAACTTATTTCGGAAGCTTGATAATATCTTCAGTAAGAAGTTGAATAAAACTATTTATTGAAAATATTTTTTTTATTAATTTTGTTTTTAATTTATAAATCGATGTTTGCAGTTGTGAAAGCGTAGGATTTAACGGTTGAAAAATTGCAGCGACACCTTTTAAATGTACAAATGTCAAAATCTTTGAGGATAAATTTGTGTATAATCAACAATGTGGAAAACAAAGGGAACTACCACATTAAAAGGCCCAAGTAGCATCCTAAGAGCCAGGAAAGATGTTACACTTGCTGCTAACCAATCCTAGGATTGAAACAAAAATAAAATTGTCTATAATACATAAACTTCGTTGCTATACGAATTTTTTTAATATGCTATTTTTATGCGTAAACGTATTATAGTTTTTTTAGGCGTAAACTTAATGTGTGTTTGAATTACTTTTTGATAACTTTGTATCACAACACTTTATTACACTTTTTTCAGACATGTTTCGGGACACAGAAGCCCCTTCTTCAGTGTGTATAAATTTTAACAGCTAAATGAGACAAAATCGTTACTTATATACTAAATAAAATTAAAATGGTAAAGGAGGAGTGGGGGTGGTTCCAAGAAATAGTGTTAATTACATTTTAGCCGGAATAATGGGACAGGGGAAATAAATCTAGTATCGGACTGGAAGTTAAATTAATTTGATTATTTATAATTTCTTCTTTATTTTTTATCGACTTTTTTATTTCTAGGACTTTTTTATTTCTTTTATAGAAGAAATTAATGTGTGTTGTTTATTGAACATGAAATTAACATGAATGAAAACGTCTGTTTTCTAGAAGTTTCATGTTTCGCAAAAAAATATTATAAATAATATAAATAAAATTAAAAATAAATAATCTTTACAACGTAAATATTTATTTAAAAGCTACTAATGTTTGTGTCTCCGTCCGGTTTTGGCAGCTCGCTTCCATCTTCTGGTGCAGAAACTGAAGATAGCAGCGAGCTGCGGAAACCGGTCGAAGACACAAACATTAGTAGATTTTAACTAAATATGCATTTTAAAAAGATTTTTTACATTAAAAATATATTTTCATTTTTGACATGTTTTGTCTTTCCATGGCATTATTAAATGTCCATTTGATAATGCCTTAGAAAAGCGAAACATGTCAATTTCGTAATTTATAATAAAACTTCTAAAAAACGGAATTTTTCATTTACAATATCGTCACCCACGAGCAATAGTGAAATAAACCAGTGCCATCTTGACATGTCATTATAACTTTGATATTGTTTATGGTTTGACTTGGTGGAGGCCTTGCACTTATTTGAGTGTCCTGGGCCCTAGGAGACTCAAATAAGTGCAAGGCCTCCACCAAGTCAAACCATAAACAATATCAAAGGAATATTACGGCTTGTTATAATGTCAAGATGGCACTGGTTTATCTCACTATTGCTCTGGGGTGTAATATATTGTAGTTTGACCATAGACTAAAATAAGCTGTTTACTTTTTTTAAATTTGCATTTGTTTCTCGCTTAGATCTTCGGCCATATCTCCGGCGCTCACATCAACCCCGCCATCACGCTGGCCTCGGTGCTGTACGGGCTCCTGTCCTTGCCCATGGCAGCCCTGTACTTTCTCTCGCAGCTGGTTGGCGCAGTGCTCGGCTACGGTATGCTGCGCGTCATCACACCTGAGCAGGCCTTCAACAACGACACTGCGTTTTGCGTCACGCTGCCGCACACCGCACTCACTGCAGTGCAGGTAATGTAGCCTCCAGTTACTTAATGAAATCTTTAAATATAGAGAAAAAAACTAACAATTACATCGTTTTCTCGGAAAGGTAGTCAGGGGGGATGGACTACCATACAGCCCTATCCTGACATATCATCTGTCTTTTATTATTTGATTAATTTTCTCATGCTTTTCTATCCTTGGTCTCACAGCTTCCTTGGTCTCCCACAGCTTTCCATATAATTATATCATATTATGAGTAGGCAAAAGCTCGAATATTATCAAGGAAAAATATGAAAATATTTTGAATACAAGACAGCGGAGCTATTATTTAAATGCATAGATTTATATTTAAATCTTCTTCTTCTTTCGGTGCCATGTCAGGTCCCCCCTACGTTGACAATCACTACAGCAAAGGCATCGCTATCCTGCGCCACTTGAAACAGGTTCTGAACTCTTGTTATTCCTGTCCACTCTTTGATGTTCCGCAGCCAGGATGGCTGCCTTCTACCAACTCCCCGCCGTCCCTCCACTTACCCATTAATATCAGTCGAAGGAGGTATTTTTCTCCCCTTAGCACATGACCCAAATATGATACCTTTCTAATTTTCACACTCGACAACTGCTTGTATACAATATTTTAACTATTCTTCTCTTATCAAATCGTTCCATATGTCCAAACCATCTCAGGGATCCTTTTTTTAATTTTACTTATGATGCAATCATATGCCTTACATTTCTTCCTTATTCCGATGTTCGATATTCTATCATTTATCGTTTTCCCGCACATCATTCACAGTGATCTCGTTTCTACGGCATTAATCCTAATTGTATCATTTTTTGCCAGCTCCAAGCTTCACATACGTACATAAAGGTTATTTAACTATAAAATTGATTATTATTCCAGTATTTTACATAGTTCAACATGCTATTTATAGGAATTATCACTAAATTATTACATAAATATAATAAAATAAAATTACACTTTATACATTAACCGCATGCGGGAGATGCCTATTGGTGGCGATGAGGTTCGCAACCCATCACACCGCGTCTCCCGCGGGGCGAAAAGAGAAGGATGGAGTGCCGCATTAGTAAAAGTGTGAGAGTCCATTCTTTCTGCCTACCCTTTCGGGGAGACGGCGTGATGGTTAGTTAGTTAGTTAGTTTACATTAACCGGGGAATTGTAATTGGTAACTTGTTTCGCTTGTACCCAGGCATCATCAGGGCTATATAAAACTACATAAAAAAAACTAATTTACATGAATGTATAGACTATGGCAGTGGTTCCCAATTAGTTTTTCCTGTGTACCGCTTCGAGAAACACCTCAAACTCGCGTAACTCTTATTAAGGGGATTGATAAATAAATAATGAAATTAGTTTTTTAGTTTTTACATTTATTACCATAAAAATACAGTTGTAATGACGGACGGAAAATCAGTTTAATGTGACAAATGTGCACGTTTTTATTTGTACCCCTGGGGGTACGCGTACCACTTATTGGGAAATACTTGACTATGGTGTTCAATTATACATTTTACCAGCTGCTTGATTTCAATAAAACATTTCCGTTTCCGTTGTAGAACTTTTCACTATCTTAGATTGTAACGTGTAGGTAATTCATCACTAACTAACTAACTAACTAAAAAATTAACTAACTAACTATCACGCCATCTCCCCGAAGGGGTAGGTAGAAAGAACGGACTGCCACAATTTTCTTCCCTGACATATTTATCTCGCTTCCTCAACATTCATACATCGTGCGATTTCTCTGACTCCTCACGTGGCCGACATTCAATATTTGATTTAATTGATCATGACACGTTTTCCTCGGTCTTCCTCTATTTCTAGTTCCACGTACATTGTTAACCTATACTTTTTTTACCATTCTTTCTTCATTCATTCTTTCCATGTGTCCAAAGCATCTTAATGATCCTTTTATTATTTTGTTCATAACACCATAATTCGCACCGCATTCATTTCTTATATTTTCATTCGTCACTCTATCATACACAGAGTACCCACAGAATCGTCTAAGAGATGTCATTTCTACTGCATTTATTCTACTTTCATCCCTCTTTTGCCAGTTCCATGCTTCGCTTCAATACATAAGCGTCGGTACAAGAACATCATTGTGCACTGCCACTTTAGCCTTTTGGATAGGTTTTTGTTTGCAATGACAACTTGAAGTAATTCATCTAAGTTCAGGTATATGGGAGGGGGGGCTTTTTATCACTCTGGACTCTGATTATGCAGTTAAAAACGTGTATTTTAAATTGATATAAGGCAAACGCTACAAGGTTAATAGTTATAATTACCTATCATTAATCAAAAGTCGAATAATATAAAATACATGCAAGAAATGTACACTCACAGCGTTCATACACAAGTCGTTCGCGGGTGACACTCGCGACAAGTATGAACTTGCGGGTCGCCAATCACACGGTATACATCACATTGCTACGACTGCTAATCTCATTATGTTATTTCTGTCCAAGTCACCTAGATGACAATATTATTGGGGTTCTTTCAAACGTCGTTTAAGCTCGGTTGCTAGCCAGACTTCACCTATACAGATAAAATCGATAGCATCTAGTTAGAAAATGTCAGAGGTCAATGATCAGTATTAAGGGCGCGAGTGAATATGGTGTTACTCCCAACATGACCTTTCCAGTGAATCCATGCAGTTGGTTACTTTGTCAGTGCATGGAAAGGTACGCGATAACCGCTTAAGAGAGTTTTTTTTATACATAAAGGCCGTTTGTTGGAGGTCAAACGAATTTTGGTTTCAAACAAGTGTCTACATAGTTTTAAGCCGCCGGTGGAGACCGATGTGGAGAGCTTGTTTAAAACAGTGTGGCACGGCTTTAATACACAAATGAGATATAACAAACGAAAAACATGTAGGCGACTTATTTGGACACAAAACGGTGTTACAAAGATAAGATAAAACAACATGAAACCAAAAAATCATACATATCATAAGGAACCCAAATATGTCGACGTCAGTGAGGCAGTACTCTTTCCAGAATTTGTAATATTTTTTTTATGAATACTGCCTCACTGACACTGAAAATGTCCAAATCCGAGACGATTAGATTCAACGTCCGAATTGCTCTTCCTACTGGCATCACCAAAGGCAGGTTGGTTCTGCGTGACGGAGCAAAGAACAATTATTGATGCCGGCGCTGTCGCAGGTAATTATCAGGAACAAAAAGGCCTATTTGCTCCAGAACTTAGGTGTTCTCAATAGAGCCCCGAATCAGTTTGAAAAAATGCGATGACATTAATCCTTCCCTCCTCAGTTAGAGGGAGTTATACCCCAGCATACCGCAGCATACCCAAGAGTTCTAATGACCATGCTTGCAATATATTTTTTGTTATTCTTATTCTTCTCGGTGCTACATTACGGAGTGAGATTTGGCCTCATCCGCAAGAGTCCTCCACTGGCTCCTTTTTCTGGTCATCCCTCTTCATTCTCCAGGTCTTTCCAGTTTTCCCCAGTTTTCTTCAATGCAATTTTTTTCGTGGTCTCTTTTTTCGCGTGGCACCCATTATTATTATCATTATTATTTTGTTGAATCGCTCTTTAAAAACAATGCAAGACCCTAACACTAATGGCAAAACGATCATTAAAGCAGATGGGGAGCTCTCTAGGGAGATACCTGCTATATCAGGAATAAGACAGGGTGACAGTCTCAGTCCTTTCCTTTTTAACCTCATCATGGACAAGATCATAGAGGAGGTCGCATCTCTTAACCTCGAATATGGGATGGGAGAAAAACTCATTAATGTGGTATGCTATGCTGACGATGCAACAATACTGGTAGAAAGTGAAGACGATCTACAAAGAATGCTTTGAAGGTAAACGATAAACCCATAGAACAAGTTATGAAGTTCAGATATCTGGGTGTGGAGATATCTAGTTGCAGCGATCTATATCTTCTTCTGTCTGTGTCTTGTCAGGTCTCCCCAACGTTGACTATCACCCTTATAGTGATAACCTGGGGAAAAATATCCAGGAGTGGTATCTCCTTGCCTTCTCTGGAGGATTTTCTGTCGGGGTTACCTTCCCTTAGCTGGGTGTATCCAGTTTTATGGCGCTGGAAGCTCGCCATTCGTCCTCTCTCTATCTGCTGTGGCACTAAGTAATATGTGCCACATTGCCTGGGGTTCGCGGGGTCTTAAAAAGGACTTGTGGACGCTAGAGAGTTGGACTTGATAGTAGTGTTGCTGTTGTAAATGCAATATGGCGCCTTACGACATTTTTTAGAGGCATGCTTTCCATCAAAACATATCCCATCGTAGCCCTACTACCCTTTTGAACCCCTCGAGTGATCTATATAATGAAGTTAAAAAACAGACTGATAAAGCTGAAGTTATCTCCGGATGTCTAAGGGACACTGTCTGGGACAATAAGCATATGCTAGTGGAAAGCAAGTTAGAATTTATAAAACATGCATCAGGCCATACGGAATCGAAGCACTGTCAGAACCAAAACCTCTAAAGAGTAGCAGAAATGAGAACATTGCGACCTATTGTGGGGAGAACCCTTAGAGATAGGATACCTAATGAAGAAATTCGCAAATCCTGCAAAATTGAAGACATTGTGAGATGGAGTAGGCAGAGAAGACGATTCTGGAGGGACCATATAGAGAGAATGGATCCAGCAAGAATTCCTAATATCGTGATGCACGAGACTCCAGAGG
Organism: Lepidostoma basale; assembly: GCA_022606425.2. Classification (NCBI taxonomy): domain Eukaryota; kingdom Metazoa; phylum Arthropoda; class Insecta; order Trichoptera; family Lepidostomatidae; genus Lepidostoma; species Lepidostoma basale. The sequence continues at coordinate 168,621 of JAHDVF020001288.1, forward strand.
GCCGTCGACCACCAGGACGATGAAGAGAAGGCTGGTCGTCTTCATCACAGGAAGAAAATTGGTATCCTGCATAAACAGAACGCAATATCTACAAACAGAAGAAGAAGCTCTTTACATAATGACAGCATAATCCAAATCGATGTAAAGGATTTTAGCTATCAAAGTGTTTGTCGTGATATGTTGCGGTCGCCCTGGACTTCTCTTTGCCGTCCACGGTCACCAAGTCAGCAGTCTTCTTGTCCATTTTTCGTCCGAGCTTCTGGCTACCTAACCTGCCAATTGCCACTTTAGAGTCGCTACCCGGTGGATGATGTCAGTGACCTTTGTTTTTTCTCTAACCGTATTGTTTCCGCTCCACAAATTATGTGCTTTATACGAAAAATAGAGAGAGAGATAAGATATTTATCTTTTAGATTAATTAGTGTTTTTATTGTTATTGTTTATTAGGCTGTGACCGTGGAGGCGATCATCACCGCCATTCTAGTCCTGCTGACATGCTCCATCTGGGACTCGAGAAATAGTCACAACACGGACAGCATTCCTGTCAAGTTTGGCTTCACAGTGGCTTCGCTTGCCATGTCGGCGGTAAGTACTATTCAAAGACATTCACACAGCTTTCCACGACACGTGATCTTGGATTTTGGTACCGACAAATTACATTTTTTTTATTTCTATGCACATGCTTTATATTAACTTACATAATTTAAAAAATATTTTTGTTCCGATTTTGCCGAATCCTGTGTTGGATTAACAAAGTGCACACCACTTCACTGTATGTTTGAGCCGTTATTTTAGAAAGTGGAATAAGTCTTCTTTTGAAAAAAAATAGTTAATATTATTTTTGGTAAGGTATTGATATCCTCTTTTTTATTTATAATCATAAATTCAATGGACCACGACTTCTTCTATAGCTTAATCAATTAAAAAATCACGTAAAATGTAAAGCCAATGTGCATAAAATGTGGACTTAATTTTTCTTTTGTTTTTATTTTTTAAAGTATATTATAATTGAAATTAGAATAGGTCCATTAGGAGCTAAAAAAACGTTTATTTTATTTATTAATCATTATTACATTTTAAAGTTTAACAAAAATTACAGTGGTAAAAATATCACCCAAGTTGAACAATGTTTTTTTTAATACATAATATATAAATATACTCACATTTAATTTCATCAAAAATATTTCGGTCTTGTTGTCGGACTAACCAGTTCTCTTATCCTACTCTTTAATAATCACTTTTCTGAATTCGCAAACCATCTCATTGAAAAATATCATTCATTTATTAAAGATAATAGTGTTGAAATTTCATATGTTAATAATAGAAATATAACTTTGAACAATCTCCAAATTTTAGAAATTAAAAAAGGTATTAAAAATAAAGAAATTATTATAAATAATCAAATAAATTTAATGTCAAGTCCATCAATCTTTAATTTATTACTTTTGTTATACGTTAATATCTGAGCCCCAATAAGAAAATTTAAATTATTATTTTAAATTTTAAATTTATTCATAATATTTGTTATAACAAATCATAAACGTTCCAAAATAAATCATTATGACATCTGTCAAAACTGACCATATTTGTAAACAATTTTATAATATTTTTAATATTTACCATATATAATATCACTGATGAAGGGTTGGTTATTTCGAAACATGGTTGATATTTTATATTTATTTTTTTAATAAATGTGAGTGTTGTATACAAAGTATATGTAAAAAAAGAAACATTAAACATCTACAAAACAAAATTTTGGCGAACATACGAAGACGTAAAAGAAAATGTTTATTGTTTTACCTTTGTACACATAACCAACTTTATTTTTTTTTTTAATTAAAAAATGTTTCGGACACAGAAGCCCCTCATCAGTGATATAAATATTATGTCGTCTTCTTCTTCATCTTCTTCCTTATTGTAGACCTGTGTGGTCTGTTCTCCAGAGTGTTGCTCCTCCTGTGAGGTAGATTCCCAGCTGTCCTTCCATCTTTTAGGAGGTCTTCCACGAGGACGAGTCCCATGAGGCTGATGCAATGCAATATATCGGAGTCTGGTGGTGTCCATTCTTTGAACATGACCATACCAGTCTCTTTTTCGCTGTCTGCTCCATCTTATAATATCCTCAATCTCACATATCTCTCTTATTCTGGTATTCCTCACGCGATCTCTCAGTGTCTTGCCTGCTATCGTCCTCAGTTTTTTCATTTCGGAAGTCCTCAAAACTTGTTTGGTCCTTACTGTGTCTGCCCTTGCTTCGACGCCATATGTTATTATTGGTCTTACGCATGCTTTCTAGATTCTCATCTTACTATTATGTCAATATGATGTAAATAATACAAATATAAAAAAATATATATAATAAATAAAAATTAAAAAGACATGATTTGACAGATATTAAAATGATTTTTTTCGGAACGTTTACGCATTATTCAATGAATCCGCAACACAAAGTAATGGCGAATATAGAAGAAAATCACATAAAGTTGTTTAACATTTGCCAATATTTTTAAATAAACTTTATTTCTTAAATATCTCGAAACATGAAAAAAATTACTTATTCCAATTTCAAAAATTACAGCTCATTTTTCCCATTCATATTCGTTTCTAGAAAAATATTATTATAAAACATTTACATTGATGCAGTATTAGTAAATAACTTTTTTCATATCAGCCTGGAATCGAATCTATAGCCCTTCGTTTAAGAACCACTCGCCCAGTAAATGATAAAACACCAGTTTTCCATAATTGATTAAATAAGAAAAATTATAAAATATTAAAATCTAGCAAGTCCTTACATTCAAACAAAACCTTGGGCTGTATTGATCGGTGTATGGTTTCTATTAGCAACATATAAAAATAGAATTCTGCGAAAAGGAATGCCAATTTTGTTCATTTTTATTTCTGTAGCCTAGTCCGATTCGTTCTACCTCCACCTATCATATCTGGGTCGTATTATTGTTACATATATACCTGTATTATACTTATGCATATATTTGTATCCTTTTTCTTTAGGGGGCTTTCACGGGCGCCAGCATGAACCCGGCGCGTTCCTTCGCGCCTGCGCTCTGGACGGGCAACTGGGACTCACATTGGGTGATTATATAATTATATCATATAATGAGTAGGCAAAAGCCTGGATATTATCAAGGAAAAATATGAGAATATTTTGAATACAAGACAGCGAGAGAGTTATTATTTAAATGCATAGATTTATATGTAAATCTTCTTCTTCTTTCGGTGCCGTGTCAGGTCCCCCCAACGTTGGCGATCACTGTAGCAAAGCGCCTGCAATCCTGCGCCACTCGGAACAGGTTCTTAACTCTTGTTATTCCTGTCCACTATTTGATGTTCCGCAGCCAGAACAGCTGCCTTCTACCAACTCCCCGACGTCCCTCCACTTTACCCATTAATATCAGTCGAAGGAGGTAGTATTTTTCTCCCCTTAGCACATGACCCAAATATGAGACCTTTCTTATTTTCACACTCGACAACAGCTCTCTATTGGCTCTCTTTAGTACGTCTGCATTACTGATCCTATCGGTCCACGGTATACGGAGCATTCTGCGGTATATCCACATCTCGAAAGCTTCCAACCGGTTCATTACATTCACTTTCAGAGTCCAGGTTTCGCAGCCATATAGTAGAACAGACCATATAACATTTAATCATTCTTTGTCGGAGTTAAGATTATCGTTGCAAAATAATGTTCTCATTTTATTAAATGTAGCTCGTGCAACATCAATTCTGCATCTTAGTGCTTTAGTGATAATGCTGCCAAGGTATTTAAATTGGTCGACCATTTCAACATTCGCACCATTCAGTTGCAGAGTGGATGAAAAATAGTTAAGTCGCCCAAATGTCATCCATATATGTGTAAATAGTAGAATTAATTTCAAGGAACAAAAGTTTAATTTGTGCACTAAATTTACCTCACCGAAGCACTAATTTTTTCTTTAGATTCAGCAATATCGAATTAATAAACATTTTAATAATGAAGGAAGTATTTCCTTAATGAAGTTAATATTACATTTGCATCAAATAATTTAAATCTTCGTGTAGAATTGGCTTGCGCGGTGTTTTTGGGAACTTGGAAAAATCCATGTAACTTGTCTTTCGCTATCGACGTTTCCGAGATCGTAGTTATGGGAGTTAACAAACGCATTCAGACCAAATAACGAGTCTGACTCGTGGTACGTAACCAGATCCAAAAACAAAAACTTAAATTGAACCCAACAAGAAATCGTCACCTGAGAGTAAGAAGGTTTGTCAAAAGTAAAAAGCTGAGAAAAATGATGTCAAAGTTTTGTTGGTTTCGGGTGTGTATCTTGGAATAAAAAGGTTCCATCTGAAGCAGATGAAACTCTTTTACCGAGAAGCGTGTAAATTTTCTCTGGCGACAGTTGGAATAATAAAGTTCTAAGTGTAAATGAATCCTTCTTCAGTGAATCGTGTGCTTTGAATGATCAGATGGAACTTGATTATTTTCATAACATCAAAATGACGATACTATTACATGTTTTTTTTTTTTAATTGTACGTATAGATAAGGTTAGTAAGAACCCTTTTCACGAAAAAAAGCCAAATGTGAAATTTTGTTAGTTGGAACCCTCTTACTCTCAGGTGACGAAATTACAAAATGTGAGATAGGCCGAGTACATCAGAAATAACATCACGGCTAAATTTAAAACATTACTAATTGGTACCGGACTAATTGGTACCGGAAGTGTTCCGATACTGATTTTTCCGGATAATCAAACAGCGCTAATTATTTTAGCAAAATAAGGTGTAAATCTTTTTTTCTCGGCTCATTTGTTGATTATGAAATTAATTACAATTTTTACTGCAAAAACAAGTATGTATGTAGTACATGTACATAAAAAGGCTTTCATTTCTCTAAAGTACTGGAAAAATAATCAAAGATTTTTTTAACAAGATTTCCTCGTCTTTTTTTCGCTTCAACATCTCGGCTTGTCCGGATAATTGACGTTCCGGTTAACTGACGTCCGGATAAACGACTGAGGTATCTCTACATGAGGAAATATGGTAGCTATCCGTAGCTCTATCCCACGGCATTTCTATTGGGAATGCTTGGGACCAACTCTCTGCAGATTCGAAGAGATGGACAACTCGTAGCCCATTTCTTCAGATTACTCAGGGGATTTTTCGAGAACTCAGCCGTGCTGGAGGGTGTTCGGCTTTTTGTCCCTGATAGATATCTTTGATGATATGTTGATGATATGCCAATGTCGCTGTGGAGATATGTATCTATTTTCAAATCAAATCAAATCAGTTTATTAACTCAAAAGACATTACAAACAGGAAAATGTTTAAGGCATATATTGAGTACCTACCTACAGATAAAATATTATAAAAATACAACATAGTACCATGATATAATATCATTGAGGTAACTATGATATTTTATGTATATGGCTTCTTCGTCTTCTTTGCTAGCCTTCTTCCTTCCACTGCTGGATATAGGCCTCTTCCAATTTCCTCCACTCGTCTCTATCCTGCCCCGTTTGTATCCAAGATTTTCCAACCCTTTTGACAATATCATCGATCCATCTCATCGGTGGCCTTCCGACACTTCGCCTATTTGCCCATGGTCTCCAACTGAGTATCCTGGGTGCCCATCTGTTCCCACTCTGTCTAGCCAAGTGTCCAGCCCATTGCCAATTCAATTTTGCCACTCGGTCCATGACGTCAGCAACCCTGGTGCGGCGTCTAGTGTATATGGCTATTGCTATTAAATTCTGATAAAAAAAGTCGTCCTTACATCCGAAAAAAATAAATGCTGAAACAAAAAAGAAAAAAACAAACGCTCTGAATCAAACATGGGTTGGTCATGTTTACGACGTAGAGGATCTTTAACGTGACTAACCCAGGCTTGGCGGCCAGTTATCACAGACGTCGTCTGGGGTTATTTGTAATGCGTTGGATAATTAATTATTCATTACCAAATCAACCAAGTCAAACACTTTCAAGAAATTCATTTAAAACCTTAATTGCACCGAAGGAAATTATATCGCATGTTCCTATAGACAAATGTTTGTATATTACCCACAAATTATTATAGAATTAAATTGAACATATTTGAGGGTATTATTTGCAAACCCGGCAAACTCCACCAACAATCAAAAGTGAGATATGAATTGGGTCTTATTCATAATACATTTGCACACAATTTTTATTGATTTTCAGTTTCAAATTCGGCTTCATTCTGAAGATTTTGCTATTAAAATATAGGGTTTGTTGCAAACATGGCAACCTCCACTTGAGTGTTGCAAAGCTGATAAAACTCCAAAATGAAATTCATTATTTTACATTAATTATCAACATAATGATGATTATTTCATGGCTGATTACTTTTAAAATACTAACTGGTTGAGATGAAAAAATAAATATCGTAAAAAAGCGCATTTTATTAGCGTATCAGTTTTTTTGTGATTTACTCAAAACATCTAATGATGGAGTTTGCCAGCTTTGCAACTAATACCCTCATTTGTCGATGGAATGAAAAGAAAAATAATTCAGGAGAAGTACGCTAACACAGTATAGTTTACAAGAAAAATAAACGTTCAACGCCCCCCTCCCATAAAAGTTATTCCAAATATTTAGAAACACATAGTTGTATTTTAAAATATTATTAAATCTTTTATGTATCTGAAAACGAAGAAAAGGAAGAAATGATTAGCGTGTTTTTCATTGTCATTTTTTACTATATTTTTTTATCTGCCCACGCTCTCTATTTTTTCTGGGTCTTCTACTGCCCCCCTGAAAGCCTCAAACGCCCACAAGGGGGCGTTATCGCCCACTTTGAGAACCTAGGAGATAGTTAGTCACACCATCTTACCGAACGGGTGGGCAGAAAGAAAGAACCGCCACACTTTTCTTCCCTGAGATACTTATCTCGCTTCCTCTACATTCATACATCGTGTCATACACGATTTCTCCGGCTCCTCACGTGGCCGACATTTACCATTTGGTTGATTTGATCGTGCCGGGTTTTCCTCGGTCTTCCTCTTATATTATAATTATTATTATTATGTTGAATCGCTCTCCATATCATTACAGCGCTAGCCAAATCGATGTAAAGGGTAACTAATATATCGCCATTTTATTGTCACGTGAATTCTGCACCAGGCCCATAGACAATGTGACAATCAAACTACCATCGCCGGGAATCGAACCCGGGACCTTCAGGGTGGCAGTCAAATCACTTAACACTCGGCCACGAAGGTCGTATCATATACCTCGTATACTTTCTTTACCATTCTTTCTTCATTGATTGTTTCCATGTGTCCAAAGCATCTTAACCCTTAAATGCATGATTTTTCCAAATTCAAAAGTAAAAATATTTTTATACTAAAATTAGGTAGAAAATGACGGGAAAAATAGTTTCAAAAATATTTAAGTTTTTGTGGATTTTATTCATATTTTATTCACTGCATGTTTTGTTTACTTTTTGCAATCATTACAAAAAAATTAAATAAAAAATTAAAAAACAATGGTAGACTCACTTTAATACTCAGTAGCACTAATGAAAATAAATTTTGAAACTCTCAGAAATGTGACACATCTGCACCCAACGTTTTTTTTTTATTAAAATGTCAATTTCTTGCTTACAGAGACATATACTCGAATAATTTAAAAACACAATGGCTCGGCGTATTGTTACACTTACGGAACAATATGCATCGGAGTTCATTTATTGCATGTATACAGAGTTATGAGCACTTAAATAAATTGTTGCGGATATGCAACAGAATGCAAATAAGGGTTAATGTTCCTTAAAAAATATTTTCTTGTGTATATTTATATACCACTTCATTGAAAATATTATTATTTAAAACAATCGGTTTCCTTGGGCCCAGTTAAAGTTTAAAGATTCACTTTAACCTTTGACTTATTTGAATTTCATTTAACATCGAAGATAAATTTCGCATAATCTACATACAAGTCAAATTCCGCAGTCCAAGTTTTACAGCGCATAAAATAATATTTTTTATCGCATTACTAATTAATCCCTTCCCAGTACTTGACAAGTCACCGACCGTCAAGTGCAGCTCTTCGTGCAGGAATCGGTTGTCGGTTTTCATGAAAAACAACTTCGAACTCTTCAACAGCCAAATAATTTGGCCGCGTAGCACTCCGAGATCTTCAATATATTTTACTAGAGTTAAAAAAATATACGTTTTATGTATCAAATAATTAAGGCAATGTTTTTGGTCCCAATTGGTGTTTAACATAAAGACCAATATCTTCTTCTTCTTCTTCTTCTTCTTCTCCTTATAGACCTTTGGTCTGTTCCTGAAATCAGGCTGGCCTGTCTTGGGAGGTTGGCAGGAATCTGATGCGCCACAGCGTGTGGGATTCTGGTGGGATCCATCCTCTGCACGTGCGCATTCCAGTATCATCTGCGTTGTCTGCCCCATCTCACGACATCCTCCACCTTGCAGATCTCGCGGATGGCCGTATTCCTCACCCTATCGCGAATAGTCTTTCCTGCTATCATCCTCAGCGTCCTCATCTCTGCCACCCGTACTTTAGCCTTCGTTCTTGTGGTATCCGCTCTGGTCTCAATGCTATATGTCAGTATAGGCCTTACGCAGGTTTTATATATTCTGACCTTACTGTCAGTTCTCATATACTTGTTTTTCCATATTATATCCTTGGGACAACCTGATACCGCCGAAGCCTTGTTGATTTGTCCTATTGTTTCACTGACAAGATCATTTTGACCGAGCAGATCCACTCCCAGATATCTAAACTTTGTAACCTGTTCCAGCATTCTGTCGTTTAAGGATAACCTGCATCCTAAGGGTTCTTTTGAGAATGTCATAGTTTTTGTTTTTTCAACTGAGATCATCATATTGAAGTTGGCGGCCGATGTCTGAAATGACCCGTGGTACATCGACTTAGAACTCGGTCGTGCTGGAGGGTGTTCGGTTTTTTGTCCCTGATAGATATCTCCGACACCGACAGCATAGATTGTTTTACCTACCGGCCGCCAGAACCAACCTGCCTCTGGTGATACCGGTGGGAAGAGCAAGACGTCTTTCTTATTAGTGAAAGTACGTTCAGAAGCCAAATACTCTTAATTCTGGAGAGTATCCTGTCTTCCTAATGTTGAACCATCTCTCATGCGTTTCTGGTAGTATACTATCCACAATATATTATTTTACCTGTTCTCAATAGATGCCTTAAAAATTCATTTTGTAATGTCTGTTGATGAAATAAACTGATTTGATTTGATTTTATTTGATACACGACATATGTAACAATATTATTTTTTTTGTCATTCTTCTATGTTTAAATTTAAACCATGTAGCACCTTTATCCAGCCTTTTTTTATCTGAATATCAATACCATAACAATATTTTATTGATGACACGAAAGAATTTTTAATAACGTAATATATGTTTCAAAAAATAATAAAAATAATTTTGCGTGCAACTCGCAAATAATGTGGTCAATAATGAAAATAATAAAAATGTAAAAAATCTTTTTAAAATGTATATTTATTTAAAATCCACTGATGTTTGTGTCTTCGATCGGTTTCGGCAGCTCACTGCCATCTTCTGCCATCCAACAATATCCAACCTTAACATCCAAGAAAGAAATGTCCAACATGTGGGGGAGCAATAGCCTCCGGGCTGGTACTCCCGAAAAGACAATATCCAAGAAGCCTTGCGTCAGACATCAGATAATATAGTACCAAACTTCTTCTTCTTCTTCCTCAGCCTATTCCCGTCCACTCCTGGACAAAAGCCTCCTCCATTCGCTTCCATGTCACACTGTTCTGTGCAGACTGCATCCAGGTTATTCCGACGTGTCTGTTCAGATCGTCCTTCCACCGTAGTTGCGGTCGCCTTGCACTTCTCTTTGCCGTTCACGGCCTCCAAGTCAGCACTCTTCTTGTCCACTTTTCGTCTGAGCTTCTGGCTATGTGATCTGCCCATTGCCATTTTAGAGTCGCCACCCGGTGGATGATGTCGGTGACCTTTGTTTTTTTCTCTCACCGTATCGTTTCTGACTCTGTCTCTTAGGCTTATTCCTAACATGGCTCTTCCCATGACTCTTTGAGTCACTCGTAGTTTCTCGGCACTGTGTTTGGACAATATAACAGTTTCAAGGCCATAAGTACCAACTGGCAGAACGCAGGCTTACCTAAATAAAGGAATAATTTTATTATTTATGATATTTTATGTCTATTCTCTATAAGGAATGTTATTGTATTGCAGGTCTACTGGGTAGGCCCGCTGCTTGGTTCCGGAAGTGCAACACTTTTATACTGTTACGTCTTCAGAAAGGACCCGCCAGAGTCTCTCAAAGGGAATTTACCAGAGGAGGCCGGGCTATTCCAGGAAGTCGCGCTGACTGAAGTGCGAGACAAGCCGAATTCATCCAACTAAGTAAAAAAAAATACTAGTTTTTACACTCAATGCAACTATCACGTATATGTGCAATATGTAAAAATAGAAAGGTGGAAATAGAAATTAAGTAAAAAAAAAAAGTACATCCAACACTACGTTATATTGGGCCAAAACAGAGTTAATAAACCGAAATAGTGGTAGCATAATGTATCATACATACAATTTTATATTTATGTAAGCATAGAAACTATTAAATATTATGTGTTGTCACTACAAAAAATTTATATATACTTGTAAAAAAAATGTGTCATTTACTGTTAAGACATCTTTTTGGTGGACCAAACCAGCTGAAAACAGTCCATCAACTGTTGTAAAAATATATTTTTAGTGCTTAGCTGTGATTCACATCAATAAATTTAAAACTCTTACGTTGGTACAGTGCTGGTTTCAACATATACTATACCATACACTAATATATATTTATTTTTGACGTTTATAATAATATATAGTCGAATTGACTTATTTACTATTCCTTATCCTTTTTGGGGGGTCCATTTAAAATAATTATGAGTACTGTTAGTATACACCAATTGTCTTGTTTATATGTCTTTTATATATTTCCGGGATAGTTAAATGATAGGTTACATATACGTATAAAAAAAGATATTCATAGAATAAATTTAACACATTCTAAGGAGGTTAGATATATGGGACTACCATATTTCAGTACCTGTCTAAACGCGTTTTGTTATACTTTATAAAATGATATTAAAAATATGTATTGAACTATTCCTAACTTATTTACAATCGTACTATTATTTCATCATTTAAGAGGAAGGGGTAGATTTCAAAATCCCGTTGAAAACTACCCAACATTGTATTTCTTCACAACGCGTAGACATATCTAGTTTTTTTTTGTTTAGCGCATAAAGAGGTGAATTTAGCAAGTTTGTTAATTTAAAAAACGCTTTTATTATGTTTCTTCTTTCCGTGTCCTGTCAGGTCTCCCCAACGTTGACTATCACCCTTGAGTAGGCCTCTCTGTCCTGGGCAGCTCGGAACAGCTCCCCCACGGTCCTCACCCCCGTCCACTCTCGGATGTTCCTCAGCCAGGAAACCCGCCTTCTCCCAACACCTCGTCGACCCTCAATCTTACCCTCCAAGATCAGATGTAACAGTTTTTTCAGATGTAATCAGATGTAACCTTTCGCCTCTCAGAACATGGCCCAAGTAGGACACCTTATGGACTTTGATGTTAGTTACTCAGCAACTCTCTGTCAACTCTGGCTCTATGGAGAACGTTTGTGTTGCTGACCATGTCAGTCCAGGAGATGCGTAACATCCTTCGGTGTATCCACTGATTATGGTTATGGCTTTACAAAAAAACTTTAACCTACAGTAACTTCTGAAGAAATAAAATGTCAACTAAAAAATCAAAATTAAGATCTTAAGATTTATATACACCCACTGAGGTGAAGCGTGTACCCAAAGTTTTATAGTTTTCAAATGTATGTTGCAACCTATCCCTCCCCCTTAAATTGGGTTACCACACAAAAAAATAATATAAATACGAGTATAATAGATAATCTGTCACCTGTATTTTGCCTCCACATTCCAATTGGAATAACATTGTAAGTATATATTGTATTTTTATTGTTTTTTCTTTTGCAATATATTACTGTATTATATGTATTTATTATTTCAGCTGTCATTGAACAGACTATAAATTGATTGTCCAAATTAATATTTGCTAGACTACAATGATCGGTATTCACAGTCAGTTGTATTTCCTATTGATGTTTTCCTTGGCTGAATACGCCGTCCTAAAATGTCCTGACATAATTGAGGGATGTATATTACAAAGGTGTCGAATATCAAAAAATATATATCCCAATTGGTATTAAATATAAAGGCCAATAATTGTGCAAATGTGCAAAGGGATCGAATAATAAAGTGAAGTTCAAACGTCACCCTAAAGATGCCACCCGTGCTGTATGATATATGGAAGAGTAAAAAGTTTTTACTGTTTTTCTTTGTTTCATGTTTAAACCACTTAACACATGTGTAAAAGCCAGCCTTCAATTATATATCATAATGTGTGTCCTTCGCGAGCGTAGAAGTTATTTTAAGAGACAGAAATGTAAACGGTGTTAATTTTGTTTTAAGATGTTGATAACATAGTTTTGTTAAAATCACAGGAATAAGTTGTTTCGGCAGGGGGCTGCATAATACATTTTGCCATATATATTTATGGCATTTTCTAAATTTAATTTCCTGTCAGAAATGACCGTAGGCACCGACTTGCCGGACTGTTGATTGTACTCATATTAGACCATAGGTAAAGTATAGTTTTAACTTTAGTAAATAGGTAAAATAAACTGGGGATGCCACCAGAATGAGTGCTCATTTAATATCAAGACCAATAAATAGAGACATTATGATCTATTTTGTTTGTATAATACATACAGACATATATATTTTTAATACGGTGTAAGTTTTCCTATGAATATATTTACATAATTTTTTTTCTAAATTCTGACGATGAGCTTTGTTGATGAATGTTTTATTATTTGGATTTTGTAGTTAGTTATAACAGAAAATAACCTTAACCTCTTGGCGAACATGGACAACACGGTTCGTCCAAAGGAGAACCTTCCATTACTGTAATGCGGATAGTAATCAATAATGATTTATTAATAAATACGAATGAAAACGTTTGTTTTCTAGAAATTTTATTGCCTATATTTTATGGGAATTACAAATTTAGCATTGCTAAGGTATCAAATATCAAACAATTCGAAACATATCATTCACTTCAAATATAATAAAACTTCTATAAAACGGACGTTTTCATTAATATTAATTATTAAATACGGCGTTCTAATACAATCTATTAATTTAAGTAAAATGATATTTAAGGGAAGCAATCTATACTACCAAAGCACAACTTCATTCACAAAAACATTCTCGGACCGAGATGTTAAGTTGATTGTCTTCAAATTTTCACAGTACCTACCTACCTACGTATCACTTGAGATATACAAAATAGAATCGCAGCATAATTTGAATGAATGATGAAATAAATAAAACTTATGCGTTTTATTAACGCGATCTTTATCTGTTAATTATTTAGAAAGTAAGTGAATATATTGTTATTAAAAATAAAACAATTTAAAATACAAGTCTTCCGTATATTCAGAAATATTATTACTATTATGTTGAAAGCCACTTTACATCATTACAACGCTAGCCAAATCGATGTAAAGGGTATAGCTATCATATTGATTCCCGTGACATGTGATAGGTAGCCAATTTATTGTCACGAGAATTCTTCACCAGACAAAGTGTGACAATCACACTGCCATCCCCGGGACCTTCAGTGTGGCAGTCAAAGCACTTACCACTCTGTCACGAAGGTCGTCATATGACAATATTAGTTTAATACTGTTGCACGTATATATAAAATAAAAATAATTATAGGGATTTGATTTCACAAAATGATGTGGTCAAGTATATATTTTAATTCAGTCCCTTTATTTTCAAATATGTAGTAAACATACTTCAATGCACTTCTTCTTCTTCTTTCTGCCGCTAACCCAACTCATTGTCTGTGTTGACTGTTGGGGTCGGCTCTTCTCGATCTCAGACTGTACTTCTTACCCTTCGTAGTATCGCCTTCACTCAAGCCATTTCTCTGCAAGACGCTATTGTATCGAATCATCCACGTTTTCCTAGGTCTTCCTCTGGATGGTTGACGAGGAAGATTCAAGACAAAGCTCCAACAATAACTTCAATGCACTTTATGCGTTTTATAAATATTACCTACAATATATTTTTTCCCTGGGGTTTCTAATTCACCAGAAACTTAATCAAATAACAAGTGAAGTAACAATATTTGTGCTTAACCACGTTTATTTTATTATTGCTACCAAATGCTTGTTAAAATAAAATATTTAATGATGAGAATAATTTCTTTGTATTTTCGTGAGTATGGTTAATTACTGTAAATGTAGGTTTCTAAATAATAAAGGGACAAATAAAATAAAGTATATTTAATAATGATCGCGGCTTGTTGAAAAAAATTGTGCCATTTTGGAGATTTACAGTTTCACTTATTTTATATTAAAAATGTTCTTAGAATATCCGTGTACTTTAAATTGTAAAAACATATGTTTTCTATATATCTAAATGTTAATAATTGGCCACTAATTTGATTGAAAATATTCATATCTTTACGAGGATGGCAAGAGACATTGCCAAAAAATATTGTCATTTTGTAGGCGATAATATGCCATTAATTGTGTGTGCTAATTAATAATACGAGTAGAACCTCCAAAACAAGGTCAAGAAAAATACACAAAAATTGCTTTTCTTCTTGTTTCTTCGCCAATTTATTTTTAAATAATAATAAAATAAAACAATGCTTTTTAACTACGTCCAATTTTGTCTGTATTTCAACAGCGAGCCTGGCGAAACCGGTCGCTGTCGAAATAAAGACATAAGTAGAAGTAGTTAAAAAAAAAAAATTATTTAATTATTATTTAAAATGAACTTCCATCAAAGAGTAATAAAAATATATTGTTATTTGAAATTTCATGGTAGAAGTTCATTGTAAATAATGAAAATATTTAATTTGTAAAAAAAAAATTTTTAAAAAGTATATTTAGTTAAAATCCACTAATGTTTGTGTTTTCGACTTCGGCAGCTCGCTGCTTTCTTCTGGCGGGGGCCCCCAGAAGCGAGCTGCCGAAACCAGTCGAAGACACAAACATAAGTGGATTTTAACTAAATATACTTTTTTTTTTTAAATTCATTATTCCATCAAGAGATTTCAGTAAAATCATTCGATCAATTTCTTTTTGTTTTATCAAACCAACCGGTTTCGCTTCGCCGGAGCTTCGTCAGGATTACAAAACAAACCTCATACGAAAGTATAAAATTTTATGTTTTTAAAGGGTTAATAAAAAAATACGAAAAAGCAATTACAATTTATCTTAGAAGCTGGTAAAATGTGTTACTTGTTTTCATTTTCTATAAATAAAATCTTGTTCTTATAAAGTTAAAACCAAACGAATATATAAATGTTGATATTATATTATAAACAAATATTGCATGTTGGTAATGTGTATGTCCGGACAATATTTTGAAATGTCATTATTTTATTTTACTTAGAAAGATAGGTTTAAGTTAGTGCTCGTTTACATCCAAATAAAAATTTCTGTGAAAGCATTGTTTGGTGTTATTTGACATATACATGTTATGATCTATTCCATACATACAATAAATAATTAGATGTTTATATTTCTTGTAGGTATAATAGAAAAATATAATATTTTTTACAAAATTAATGTTGCTTTTATTTACAAGTGTCTTTTTCAAGAGATTGTATAATATTAAACATGGAATTCAACAGGAGAAAATTCTGAATTTAATACTATGTACTCGTATACACATCAACTAATAAGAGGCTAAAGATTTGTCTATACAACTAAATGTATTGTGTTGTCTCCAGCGCAAAATGAGAGCAAATTATAATAAAGATTCAATTCTTATCTCAGATCAAACCCTCTTCATGACCAATCAAATTGAACTTACTTTGTATTCTTCAGAAATCTCACCTAAATATAATAAAAAAACTGGTACCTTAGAGTATTGGAAAAAATAAATCATAATTAATATTCGTTAACTGGGTGGTGGTCTAGGGGATAGAAGACTTGGTTCCCGGCCTAGGGTCATAGGTGCAAGCCTAGCCGCAACCAGATTCCTTCTTCATAATAAAGACCATTGGAGATTGTACAACAAATTCTAATACTGTTGATTTAAATCCTTGGTGATAGTATATTTTTTTAAATAAAACTATTAGAAGAATAACTGTTTCGAAATGAGCTTGTAATGAAGTAAAACCACCGATTAGTTTCATGGTGATTCATGTGTCAACACCACTCCAAACAAACCTACCTTTTGGATCATCCCTCACCCTCTACTGCAGTGCAGTCCCGAGAGCTTTGTCATCCAAAAAACAGCCGCAATGAAGTAGAAAGATGAGAAAAGCAACAAGCTGTTAATAATGTATGTTGAATAACGTCAGAAAAACATTAGTTAATTTAATTATTTTAAAATAAACAGAACGCAATCTTTTTGTATTATTCTTTATTAAGAAAGTATACATTGAAAGATAGAAAGACAAGGGTCGACAAAATGGTTAAATGGGATTAGCTATCATGATTTTTTTGACAAATATCTTACAAACACAGATGACATTGATCATATGACAAAATCTTACAATAATAATCTTATAACCACAGTAACTTACATCTAAAATTACACCTAAGATAATCAAAATTCATATGTTATCAAAGAAAATACATTTTCGTATCATCATTGTATTTTATAAATAACAATATTGATATGATCACATTGTAACATGATTTTGGCAATCCTAAAAAAATTGTTTAATAGAAAAAATACTATTCCTTAAACACAAACTTAACAGACTATCGTGCCATTTCTTCTCCGCGCGCAGAGGGCCTACACTCTGGTGACTCTTCCACAATCGCACTACAAGAACGGGATATCTTCATGCTTTTATGACTCTTTCACATCATTCCATTCACATCAGTTTTTACATTCTTTCATTCCATGTGCCCTAACAAACCAAGTAATAATTTCATGTTGTTTATAACACTTTGGCCTGCCCTGCGGACTCTTTTACACGAGATAGACATTCTATTCTATAATGTATTACAGCGCATATTGTGAGATTTCATCTCCACTACACTCATTATATGTTCATCCTTCTTTTGTCATTTGTATGCTTTACATACATATATAAATACCGCTATCTGAACTTAATTATTTAATCATAGGTAATGAGATCATTTAGATATGCAAATGCACACTTTGCTATGGGTAGTAATTGTTAACTTTCTCCTCAAAGGAGTTCATCTGAAAACCAGTGTTCCGAGCTTGAAGTGGGGGACAAGGGAAAGGGTGGATAAATATTATGGTACACCTACAAGTTAAGAGAAAAATACTGCTTGCAAAATACAAACTGGTAGAGTTCACTTTCATTGATAATTGACAAACACAAATTATTTTTAAAGAACAGTCAATGAGATCGTTTATATTTGGTTGTGGAAAGTAAGAAGTATTCCGCTTTCTTAGTGTGGTGTCCTCGGGTGGTTGCGGTATTTTCCGCTTCGATGACGGCTACGGCGGGTGCGACGGCTAGACCGACGTTCCAAAGGTGCCGGAAGCCACATAGACGGAGACTGGTTCACATGAGGCGATGGGGGCATCCATGACGGGGGTGTACGCGGAGCTCTCCCAACAGCAGAAGATGGTTGCCGGCGAGGCAAGCCATGTCGCTCAGAGTTCCTCACGGAGGAATGCATCAGCCTTGCGGAGGAACCATGTGCTCTCGAGGTCGAAGGCAGAGACCAATCCTGGAGATTGGGCGAATATCTTCCTGAAGGATATAGTGATTCCCTTATGGGAAAAGAATGTCGCTCGGGGCTCCCTGAGGGAGAATACAGTACCCTTGGTGACGAGGCATGTGCTCTCGAGGTAGAAGGTTGCAGCCACCCCTGATAAGAGGTTGGAAATCTCATTGGGGGGGAGGGTGCTCCCCTCAGACGAAAAGCCTGGTGTTCAGGGCTCCTTTGGGGTGAGCGTAACCGCCTTGTCGGCGAACTCTGTATCCTCGAGGACAAGGGCAACTGCCACGCTGGATAACATGGGTCATACCTCATTAGTGGGGACATTGGCTCCCTCGGATGAAAAGCCTGTTGTTCGGGACTCCCTGACGGGGAGTGCAGCAGCATAAAGGATGAGCCTGATGCCCTTGGAGGCGAGGGCGAATATCTGCCTGTGGGGAACAAAGACTCCCTTGGGGGTAAAGACTGTCGCTCGGGACTCTCCGGTGGAAAGTTCAGCAATATGGCGGAATAGTCCAATGTGCTTGGGGGTGAGGGCGTGAACCTTACAGGTGGGGATAGTGGCTCCATCACTGGGAATGGCAGTCTCTCCGGGCTGCCAGAAAGGGAATGCAACATCATTCCTGCAGACCCATACGCGCTTGGGGGTGTAGGCGAGTATCTCACTGGTGGGAACATTGGCTCAGGGCTCCCTTGGATATGCAGCATCGGTGGTGAAGGGCACACTGGCATTCTCTGGTACATGGCAAGTTGTCTCGGACTCCCTGGTGGGGAATGCAGCATCATCGCTGAGCCCGGTGATCTTGGGGGTGAAGGCGAGTATCTCGCATGAGGATACTGTGGTAGTCTCTCGTTCAAGGGAAGCCGCTGTGGTAGAGGCTCAGGCACAGCAGGTCGCTCGGGACTCACAGGAGGAGATAGTGGTAGTCGCTGTAGGAACCTCGGTGGAGACCGATGGAATAAACGAACACGGTGACAACGCCTGCGAAATCTTCGCCTCAATGGCGGAGGGTGATACTGCAGCACACGAGGAACTGGCGGTGAAATATCCCGCAAGTACCATAATTGAATCTGTACACAAATAAAAAATTAATTAATTCTTTTTTTAATGAACAAGGAAATCTGTGCCATAAATTTTTTTTTGCAAAATCAAAATATCAGCAATCAGTCAATTTGATCTACAATCGCTCAAGCTCAAGTCTTCTTTCAAATTCCATTGCCACTTATAGCTTTAAAAAAACAATTAAACACTGATAACCAATATTTGAAAAATGTTTTTCATTTCAAATTTGTTTTTTTTTACTAATTATTTTGGACTCAACAGTTTTTCATGTGCTTCAGTGAGACGTGCCTTAATAATTTTGTAAAAGAACTATAATGCTAAATGTTGACGTGATCATTCCGATTATAATAGTTAAACCCGAAAATATATGTTTAAACGGTATTAGTATGAATAATACAAATCAGAAAAAATATATATATTTTGAAACATTCTCAATTATTCTGAAATATTAAATTTTGAAAGTGAAATTTACAAGAAGTCATTTGAGAATTTTATCAGAACAAATAGGTACGCAATACAATTTTTGGAATAGATTAATGGTTGGATTCTTATATGGTATACATTCGCAGAATAGACATCGATAGAAATAACATAAATAACCCCATACAAATTTACTAAATAACAAATTGAAACTTATATATACGCCAAGGGCTGTCTCTGTGAAGGGTTCGACATTTTGGCGAAGACATTTTGTTTTTTTAAAACGAACGCATAATATTTATATGTAAAATCTGCTGACCCTTAAGTAGAGAGCCTTCTAAGAAGCTCCTGTCTATAGTGAAATAGTACCTGCAGCAGAGGTATTTTGTCATATTTCTATCGATATCTAGTATAACTACATTTATACATAAAGGGCATCTAGTTTAACGCACACGCAAATTATGTGTATACATATATAAACGCCGTCGATCACAAAATCGATAATTTTTGCTGAACGAAATGAAATCTCAATTACATTCCAGGACAATCAAATAGTTGTTATTATATTTAGCTCGGAGTCTGTTGAGCCCTTCGCAACAAGATGCAAAGAGAAGATATTACAATTTTCTAGAATAACAAAAATTTATATCCAAACAATGAAAACTAGACAGACAAATTGAATACTTTTTTATAAAGCTTACCCTCTCTCCAGGTGATACGCGTTTTTCTCCTGTCATTTCGAAACCTGTATTACAATTGCGCGTTTTTCTTACTTCGAATTTAGTATTTGAATCGTTCCCTACCGTTTTTTTTTTTCTTTACATGATTATTTCGCGTCCCCGAAAACGAACCGAATGCAAAGTCAATAAACCACAGACCGTATATAAATTAAAACATAGATAAATGTTTAAAACATCTTAAAATCGAAACAGATTTCTTCTTCTTCTTAGCCAATTTAAATATACTGGCTATCTCTGGTCCTATTTCTAGGTTGCATCCCCTACCTGTATCAAAATATATTATATTTACCAGGTATAAAAAAAGTGATTATAAACAGTGATTTCGAGACGGCATTGTATAGATTTACCAGGCCATAATATTGAATTAAATTTAGAGCCGATCTGGTCTGACAGCTTGTTAGGAGGGGTTGGAGAGTCAAAGGGGGTGAAAGATGAATTTAATCGAAATTCCCTCCGATCCGAACAACTTCCTAACGTTTGCCCATGTGATTCGCCAATGTCAATATTATGTCATATGAGATATGCTCCGGGATGTATAATGATATGGGATTGAAACCAATATTTACTACTTAAAATTACATTTAATTAACAAAATTCATACAAAAGAAAAGGAAAGATTACTTAAGAGCTATTGAGGACTTACATGCTATTCGTTGGCCAACGAATTAAAACTAACGAAGTCAACGAATTAGAACTAACGAAGGCGGTGATCTGCGGCGAGGACTGACGCTGACGGAAGCCGGCGTGGCGGCGCGACGTGGCCAGCACGAGGACTGCCGTCGTTAGTTAGTTAACTATCGTTAGGCAGCCAAATTGATATAAGTACCAGCACTGCGGAAACACAAATGTATTATATTTAAATGTTTGCAACACGTACGTACAGAGTAATAATACAAGAATAGTCGTATTTTACATTATTTTCACATTTTTAATCGAAAGAAATTAGATCACGGCACGAGGCACATAGTAACTTCACGGATTCCAATACTACATACGACCCCATAAATCTCCATAGTGCTTACAGCTTGGTAAATACTTTCAAGGCGGCATTGACTGAGCCCCATAGCCTGGCACAATCGCAAAGTGAGTTATTGCCCTGTGTGAGGTCGGTGCCGAAATTACTTTCATCCTTCTTTGGCCAGTTCCACGCTTCGCTTCCATACATAAGGGTCGGTACAAGATTACGTTTGTCCCCTGCCATTTTACCTTTTTGGGTAGGCTTTTGTTTGCGATGACCACTTAAAGTGCACCATTCACTTTGTCGCCTGTCCCAACCCTTCTTTCAATATCCCTTTCCACTCTTCCATCCTTTGTAAACATTCTACCTAAATATACAAAATCATCTTCTTGTTCCAGATTTTCACCATTCACACTAATGTTGCAGACTGTCATGATTTCAAATTTTTTCGAAAATCATTATCTTAGACTTATTCATATTCATCATCAGATCATTTCGGATGCATACCTCATACATACTAGACACCACTTTTTTTAATACTATTGTTTAATACAGTTTTTTTAAATAAAAATATTGACTAAGTCCTAAAAACCATGAATCCTTCAATTGCCGTAAAACTTTATTTGGCTCTACTGACAAATAGGGCATTGTTGGCATATATTTACCTCTACACCAAAATGCGAGTATTAGCGCCATCTGCTAATGAAACCATTACTGGCTTAGTTTTATGCTTGACACATTAACCAACATTAAATATAACTTGTTAAATCCTAATGTCTTCTTCTTCTTCTTCTGCTTTATTTTGAACTGTGTTCTGTTATTTCTCGGAGCCTGTTCCTGGGATGCAGATGTCCAACTGTCTCGCAAGCTGCAAGACAAGCTGACAAAGTCAAATATAACAGATTACCCACTAGATAAGTCACTCTTAAAACTAACCACCCATATGAAAAGAAGATGACAGAAGAGTGGTTAAAAAGCTTTATGCAAGCAGTGTGAATAGAAAAAGAGTCGAGAAAGTTCAATAAAAACATGACATGACCAAATTAATCAGTTACTATTGTAAATGGCAGCCATGTTCGAAGTTAGAAAAATCAACAAGTGATTACCGTGTCACAGTATATGAATGTAGAAGAAGTTCGAAAAGTTTGTCAGGATTAAACAGTAAGGGGGTCTATCCTCTGCCCACCCCTTGGATGAAATAGGGTGATAGTTAGTTAGATAGTTAAGTAAAGAAAATTCTTTCCTGTCCTTTTTTACAAAATACGTAAGATACATTTGGGTAAAAAATTTGGGTTTTACCTCATTATTCTTTGCTGCTTGACAATAACAGTTGTTTATAAAAAAAATGGACTAAAGCCGCTATCTTCACTAAAGATATTCATACGTTTGGGGACCCGTGAGTTCGGCATCCTCTGTGCATGTCCAATGTACAGAGGATGGATAGTATTAGATTAAGTTGTGATTATATAATGTAAAAAATAAAACAAAGTTTTTTTAATGTTGAATTATTCTATTTTAATAAATTAAACAGGTTTATTTTATAAACAATATGTAATATTATAAGAAGTATCATTATGATTACAAGTATCAGTCATTTAATATCATATCGTCGGCTAAGAGTGCAAAACTGCTAACTCCATTTTTTGACAAAACACTTTTTGATATGGTTAGAATGAGAAATAAATACTCTACAGATGTGTAAAACATCGATACGACGTATAACAGACCGAAATCGCTGTTTAAGATCCGCAATAAAATCTGCTAACTCCACGAGCTAAGAAATTCTGCATGGAAAAACTGCTAACTCCCTCCCAGAGTCATTTTGTATGCGAGTTAGCAGCGTAAGGGCAAGCTGCTCAGATGAATATTTCTGTTTGATAATTATTAAGCTTTAGGTTGCATGTCTGGTGATTTTTGAACTGTTTTCAACTATACTGGTTCCTAATTATTTTCATAAAAAATTTGCATTCTTTATTAGTTTTTACACATATTTTTTGTATTGCACCTCACGCTTGCCATAGAAAGTGGCAGAACTAACTTACTATCACCACCATACTGCTCTGTCCTGATATTCCTCTCTAGCTTCCTCTTCATTTATACAGCATAACATACACGCTCGTCGATTTTTCTGACTTTGAATGTTGCCACCTTTTATGATAGTACTTGATGAATTTGGTCATGCCATGCTTTTCTCGATCTTCCACGGCTTCACTTTCCACTCACACTCTTGTATACAACGTTTAAACCATTATTCTCTCATCTATTCGTTCCATATATCCAAACCTCCTTTTTTAATTTAACTTATGAAGCAATCATCTGTCTCACATTGCTTCCTTATTTCGTCGTTCGGTATTCTATCATAATATCGTTTTCATTTCTATCATATTTCGCATTCTTCTCAAAGATCTCATTTCTATGGCATTTATCCTTCTTTTGCCAGCTTTAAACTTCACTTCCATACATAAGGGGTCTATATATCTGAGTCCATAACTGAGTCTAGAAATTTAACATTAAAAAACATATTTTTTAAGTTGAACACCGACTTGAAACTTTCAATTGAAATTATATTATTATAATTTCAAGAATATTTAAATAAATACAATTTCATTATTATGACCACTGTTTTAAACGTTAACACAATGTTAACACCTCAAGAATATATATTTTTATTAATAACACCATTACTCAAATCGGAACAAGTGGATGAACTCGTAAATTTAGGAAATATGTTTACAAAGGATGGACAAGCGGAGAGGGATGGTGCACTTAAAGTTGTTGTCGCAAACAAAAGTCTCTCCAAAAAAGTTAAGATAGTGGTGCCCAATAGTGTTCTTGTACTGACCCTTATGTATGGAAGTGAAGCGTGGCACTGGCAAAATGAGGATGGAAAAATAATAAAGCAGCTTATTACTGAGGCAATAATGCGGTCACAATGTGATTTCTTTGACAAATGTGTGGTATATTTGTGTACGATAGAGTGTCAAATATAATAAATTAAATACAAATATAAGAAATGAGTGCAGTATTATGAACAAAATAATCCAAGGATCATTATGTATGTGATTTCCAATTCTTGAATTTAATAAAACTAAAATTAACACAATTTATTGTTTTAAAACATAATATGCTTACTCCTGTAAACTAGAAACAAAAATCTATTTCTTAACAATAAAACCCGCTAACTCCCATTTTGTTTGTATTATAGTCGTATGCGTGTGTTTTTCCTCAATTTTTTATTACTACTGTTTACACTCTATATTGTTTAAGAATATAATTTGCTATCTCTAGAGAGCAACAAAAAACAAATTTAAAATAATAAAATCTCTTAGTAAAACTCATAGATATAGATATTTTTCATTCGTTATTTCATGAACAGATAATTCGTAAAAAAAAAACGGGATTCTTAATTTCTTGTACCTGTGAGCCTTAAAAAAATAAACAGGATTTCCGGTCTCCTGGACAATCCAAAATGGAGTTGGCAGGTTTGCACTCTTAGCCGACGATATTTTATTAATACGAGTATAATCAAATAAACCAACAACCCACCAAATCACCTTCCAACAATGTTCCCATCAGACGTAAGGGAAATAGCCACAAAAGCTACACCTCTGCAAACAAGAAGAGGTTTTGATTCAAAGTTTCTGATAGTCGGTCAGACCTCGGATTGGCCATGTAAGCCAAGCCAAGGAGACCTGAGCAATCAAGACCCTGTATGCGTCATGACCGACCGGAGAAAAACCTCCAAGAAGTCCTAGACAGCGCCTAATGGCTAATATTTTGATTCTTTGGGTTTTGAGAACAAAAATGACCAGTTTTGTTTAATAAAAACGGTATTGCTTTTTCAGTTTTACATTGATTTTATCTTTAAAACTCAATCTTAATTATGCATTGTGTCACTATACCATTTTGTTACGAAATTCCTAGAAGTCCATTTGAAAGTTTAGTTACCTGCATTTACTAAAAACTAAAATTTGTTTTGTACAACTTCACACAATTCTTACTATACCATTTATTTACTTTAAACATACCGAAGGAATGGAACAACGCAAATATTGTACTACTACATAAAAAGGGAGATAATAAAAAACCTAGAAAACTACAGACCAATAAGTTGCTCACAAGAATTTTATGCAAGCGTCTAACAAACTAATTGAATGGATACCAACCTAGAGATCAGACCGGATTCCGTGTAGGTTTTGGAACAAATGGCCACCTACAGACGCAGTAAAACTACTACAAAAGCGCAGCGAATACAACTTGCCACTGTCTCTAGCTTTTATCGATTTTGAAAAGCTTTTAATTCAGTGGAACATCTATTCTAAAGCAACCTCCACAATACAATTGCACGAACCAACTCGAAAGATAAATATTAAAAGGGGAGTCCGACAGGGAGACACTATCTCCCCCTAATTATTCCCTACCGCGGTTGAGGATGTCTTCAAGAACCTTGACTGGAAAAACTAGGGCATAAAAATAGATGGCGAATTCTTAACTAACCTAAGATTTGCAGATGATATCGTCCTATTTGCAAATGACAAAAAAGAATTGCAATCAATGCTCAACAATGTCAATGATTTCTCGAGCTCTGTGGGCATGAAAATGAACTACTCCAAAACAAAAATTATGTGTACTTCAGAGCGCCTACAACCAGCGACGGTGGAGGGAAGGATCGTTGAAAAAGTTGACACCTATATATATATCTGGGACATATGGTCAAGCTTGGCGGAGACAACCAAGAAGTCGAGATCGAAGGTAGGCGGGGTCGTGCATGGGCTGCTTTCGGTAAACTGTCCTATATCCTTAAGTCCAAAAGATTCCCGAACCACCTGAAGAAAAAGATATTTGACATGTGCATCCTGCCAGTACTGACATACGGACTGGAAACAGTTACGTTCACAAGAAGAACAATACAGAAACTCCAAGCGACCCAACGAACAATGGAGAGGAGGATATCAAACATCAGTCTGCGAGACAGGAAGCGAAATGAATTGATCAGAGAAAGGACCAAAGTTGCAAACGTAGTGTGCAAAATAGCCTCGTTGAAGTGGAATTGGGCCGGTCAAATAGCGAGGACAACGGTGCACAAGACGCCCCCTGGAGTGGCGACCGAGAACCGGCCATAGAAATCCTGGCAGACCACAAGCCAGATGGTCTGACTCCTGAGGTCAATGGCACAGAGAGGCGAGTTGTGGAAGTCGGGAAGGGATGATGATGATGATTTACTTATTTCTTCTTGATTTACTAATTTCCCCCACCCTTAAGTTATTTGTATCATCTTTATAATGACGATTGGCACTGATTGGCGATTAGGTTTAGTTTGAGAATGTCCTCGCAAGGTGAAACAAATTTCTAACTTGTGTTTATATATTTTTGTACATTAATAAAAAATCAATTTAAAACTGAAAGAACAGTCACGTTTTCATTATTTTGTATATTTCAAAATGGAGTTTTACGAAACAAAAACCACAACCATAAAAAAAAATAACCTTTTAGCTAGGTATGAACTAAATATCCATTGAAGACAATATTTTCCAGTGGAGGAGATCAAATATTGCACTTCAAACTAAGACACAATTGTGGCACACAGTAGCTTTGCAATACAAATCCTTATTTTATGGTCTAAATACTAAATATTAAATATTATTATTTTCATTTGAATCAAAAAATATTTATTTTTTTTACTTCATATCACTACTTTGGAATATGCTATTTTGGCATTTGTTACTTATTCTACTATCACTTTTTTTAAAGTCTTCACAAGGCAAGTCTACATTTGCAAGGTTTAATAAAAATCTTTGAAACTAATATCAATATTTTCTTATGAAAATACATATAAGAAAACGTATTTGGCACAATATGCACATTTAAAATTATTTTTCAAACAATTGTGTACTTTGATTCCTTCCATAACCTGTATGATTAAAAAAAATGAAATCATCTAAATATATTTAATCATCTATGTATATTTGAAGTTCGCGCGAGTCCAACTTTGAAGAATAGCAATCTAATGTGAACTTTCACAGTTATAGAAGCAATCAAAGGGATATTGATTTTCACAGAAAGAAAAAAATCAGAGTACAACAATACACTTACACAATATTATATATATTTTCAATCATTTTTCAGTCATTTCAGCCAAATGAGAAATCTGCTTTTCTTTACTCGCTGAACTCAAAATTAGTTTTACATTTTTCACCAACTTGCGATTAACAAGATGCGAGTCAACAAGATGCGGATCGCAATTAAATTAAGAAATCTCAATATACTGGTACAATATATCACAAATGCGCTAAATCTTATTATACAATGTTGAGGAGTTAACACATAGCTACTCGTATTAACACATAGATTCCGATGGCACTTATAGTACCCCCTACTATACTCAAACCGTTGAATAATCAAGATAAAAAAATAATACGCAGAAATAACAATATTCTATTTTTAAGTAAGTAGAGTTAACAAATCTTAAAATATAAATTGCTTCTTCCGCAACAAACAGTATAATAACAATTATCACTCTAGAGAAAATCAGAAATAACAACATTGAACAATTCATTAATTAGAACATTTTCTATTTTTAAGTAAATAGAGTTAACAAATCTTAAAACATAAATTCCTTCATCCACAACAAACAGTATTATAACAATTATCACTCTAGAGAAAATAAAGTATCATGTGTGGCGGACAC
Organism: Lepidostoma basale; assembly: GCA_022606425.2. Lineage (NCBI taxonomy): Eukaryota > Metazoa > Arthropoda > Insecta > Trichoptera > Lepidostomatidae > Lepidostoma > Lepidostoma basale. The sequence continues at coordinate 196,307 of JAHDVF020001288.1, forward strand.
TCGGACCACTTTATTGATAAAACCGATGGAGAATAGAAACAGCCCATATGAAATATTTGAAACTGCGAACACATAATGCAGCAGGTACTCGTTATCTATTATTTTGGCAGAGACACAAACATTGTTAATTGTTTAATACGAAACACTGTTACAACCGAAAACATTTGGCAGAAATAAGATAAATTCAAGTATCGATTGGAGAGTTATTGTCACAACTGGGAAAAGTCTACAATGTCAACGATGATTTTAAAGAATTAGTACCTACTAACAAAAAGTGTACGAAGATGGCGAAATTAGCGTTTCTGAAGATGAGGAACAAAAATCAAATGACTACATAAACATTATAAATAAACCAAAAAATGACATTAAATTTTCTCTCTTTACACTCTTAAGTCTTCATTTTAATAATCCCTATATATTTTCATTCATTTGTTTAGTAGAAGAAAAGCTGGAGCGAGTTACTTAATCCGAGTCTTCGTCGTCGGACGGGACTACCCGCCAGAAGAGTTTCGGTTCGCAATCTAAAATAAACAATTTATTATAAATAAAGAAAATAATAAGCTATCAGATATGAGGGTAAATAAAGAGCATATTAAAATAAACAAATGTTCTCTTAAGAAATTCAGACAAATCCTATGACAGAATGAGGCTAATAGATAAAATGTAATCCAAAACAGAATCCATACATTAAAATGGCATTTATAAGTTTTTCTATTTAGAATTATTGTTATTCATACCGAAATTTGAGGATGTTCCAGGCCTCGGTTCATCCTCCATTTTAACAACATTCATATCGAGTTCCGCTTCGGGCATAAAATCTGATCAAATAAAAAATAGTACATGAATTTCATTTAAAATAGACAATTAATTATAAAAAAAGAAAATTTTCGATGCGAGGGTAAATAAGGAGCATATTAAAACAAACAAATGTTCTCTTAAGAAATTCTAAAGAATGACGCTAATAGATAAAATGTAATCCAAAACAGAATCCATACATTAAAATGGCATTTATAAGTTTTTCTATTTAGAATTATTGTTATTCATACCGAAATTTGAGGATGTTCCAGGCCTCGGTTCATCCTCCATTTTAACAACATTCATATCGAGTTCCGCTTCGGGCATAAAATCTGATCAAATAAAAAATAGTACATGAATTTCATTTAAAATAGACAATTAATTATAAAAAAAGAAAATTTTCGATGCGAGGGTAAATAAGGAGCATATTAAAACAAACAAATGTTCTCTTAAGAAATTCTAAAGAATGACGCTAATAGATAAAATGTAATCCAAAACAGAATCCATACATTAAAATGGCATTTATAAGTTTTTCTATTTAGAATTATTGTTATTCATACCGAAATTTGAGGATGTTCCAGGCCTCGATTCATCCTCCATTTTAACAACATTCATATCGAGTTCCGCTTCGGGCATAACATCTGATCAAATAAAAAATAGTACATGAATTTTATTTAAAATAGACAATTAATTATAAAAAAAGAAAATAAAAAGCTATTGACGCGAGAGTAAATAAAGAGCATATATTATTATAAAACAAACAAAAGAATTATTGTTATACATACTGAAATGTAAGGATGTTCCAGGCATCGCCGTCGGTTCATCCATGCTTGTGACAATGATCACTTCACATTCGGGTTCTGCGACGACATCTAATAAAATAAAAAATAGTACATAAATAATAAAGGATAGGTATTATTAAATGGGTGGTGTTCAATGGCTAGTAGGAGCCGCAGTGATGTGTGCTGTAGGATGTAGGTCTATAAAATGGTTAACACCAGCAAAACTACTAGCTAGTCCTACTCGTTAGTGTCCTCGTCACGAACCCCGGGCAATGTGGCTTCACTCTGGCAGAGGAGTCATAGCAGGTAATGAGAGGATTGAAGGTGAGTTTCTGGCGCCTCAAAACCAGATCACCGCAGCTATGGGAAGGTAACCCCAACAGAAAAGCCACTAGAGAAGGCAACGGGAAACCACTCTGGTTATATATTTTCCCAGGAAATCACTATGGAGAGAAATCAAAGAATGGCCCCTAGTCCCGGGCGGCCCTTAGGTGGGCAGGGGGTGCGAAGAATCTCCCGGCTCAAAATAGGGAATTCTAAGTTGAGATTGGGAACGTGGAACGTACGCAGTTTGTACAGTGGTAAGCTGGATAACGCTGTACAGGAGATGAAAAGACTCAATATACGAGTAGATATTCTCGGTATTAGTGAGCTGAGATGGACTGGTAGCGGTGTACACTATCACGAGAAGGGAAACTTGTATTATTCAGGAAGCGACCCGCAGGACAAAAATCGTCGAAATGGAGTTGCTATATTTGTAATGAAGAAATACGTAAAATTTGTTAAAATTTTTATTCCCATCTCAGACAGAATTTCCTTACTACAATTGAGCTGTCAACCTACCAACATTAATGTAATACAGGTGTAATGTAATACACCAACAGCTGAAGCGAGAATGACAGTGATGTGGAAACTTTTTATGACTCGCTGACCGGTACATTGCGAAGCTTGAAAGGTGGTGAGATTAAGGCCGCCGCTCTCATATAGTTGGCGAACACGGCTTGGGTATAAGCAACCAAAGGGGTGATAGACTATATGAATTTTGCCAGGATAAGAATATGGTCATCTCAAATACCCGGTTTAAACTCCCGAAAAGAAGGTTGTACGCGTGGAAATCACTCCAAGATGGAATAGTTTCTGATGTAGTTCGAAACCAGATAGATGCTAGGATGGAAATGGAAATCAAACCCAGGACCTCAAGTGTGGCAGTAATAGCTCTCGACACTCTACCATATATTAGGTACCTATCTCTAGTGAGTACTCACCGGTGTGCAACTTTTGCACGTGCAGCCGGAGATTCGACTGACGGCTGTACGGTCTGTGGCAGAGTTCACATCGGTAGCACATTGGCTCTGCCAAGTGTGCGGTTATGTGGCGTGACTGGAATAATAAGTAATAATGGTTTAATCTTTACACCAAATCTACGAGTGCATAAAGATTGAAAAAGAAAGAAACTAAAAAATGAGCGATCCCTTATTTCCTATAACTGCACTTACATAAACCTTATAAAGAGTGTCGGAGTGAAATATTCCAATGAGTACTACGTCACACCTATAAACTGTGAACTACAGAACAGTCTAAGGTCTGAGCCTGACTCGGCACATAGAATTATCTGGAAGGAAGAAAGTGATGGAACCTTTCAGCGGCGTACTATGGACAAGATATATTCAATTATTGTAGTAGAAATGAGAGTATAAAATTTGCATATGATAGAGTGTCGAATGAAAATATAAGAAATTGATGCGTTATGAACAAAATATTTAAAGGATTATTATGATGGCTAGGACACTAATGGTTACATTTTCCCCCATCTTCCTTTATTTCTAGTTCCATTTACACAATTATGTTTGTCATTCATTCTTTCCATGCGTCCGTGCCATCTTAATGTTCCTTTCATTCGCTTCTTATATTCTCATTCGACACTATCATACGCAGATTTTCCTTTCCGTACACAGACATTGCAAAATAAGTATAAATAGTAAACAGTTAGTAAAATGTGTTTTTTCTAAATACAATTGAACCCGGTTATATCAGAGAATAGGTCATTTTAAATGCTTACAAAAATAGGCATCACGCGAAGACACGAAGTATCCGGGGCGATCACATAACACGAGTCCCGGAGATCGTTGTTACCGGCTTAGATTTCTCAATTTGACATTCGCCGGCCGCATCATCATCATCTTTGTACAGCACATTAGCACAGCTTCCGAGATACCACTTTCTGTAGGAAGCCCTTCTTCCTGAAGTTTCTTCGACAACTCCTCCTCAGCACTCGGACAATGGCAAATTCTCTTCTTCGATTTTCACAAAATTCTATTTGGATTTTATGAAACAATTGAATATCTCAGTCAGCATTATTCCATTAAGTAAAATTCTTCTTCTTCTTAGTGTAGTCGACTCCCGGCTGTCGTCTACCCTGTGGCTGACCGTGCAACACAATCAAGGGGAGTCTGGATGGTATCTTCTCCGTCCTTGACCTCGCATTTCTCTCTTATCCTTGAATTCTCTGATTGCGATCCCATATGGCATGATCGGTAAAATTAATAAACCGGATAAGAGTTTTAAGAAAATTGTCGACCTGAGAATTTGTATGCCTGAGAAGTATTTAAAGCTCGCTATTTCAGTGATTGTAATAACCGAGTACAACTGTATTTGTAATACTCAAAATGAGATTTCACACATCTACTGATTCAACTAAGTACTAAGTTAATTGGGAATATGGCTCACCAAGGAGGCTGCACATGGCTTCTCGCAGGCTGCACATGGAAACCGCTCTCTCTTTTGCTTTCTCGAGTATGCTTTTAGTTCATCGGCTGTCACGAAGCTTTCGGGGCACTCTTTGCAGACATACATTTTTGTCTGCTCGTGGCGTTTAATGTGGACTAGCAGACTGGCCTTCGTTCTGAAACCTTGGCAGGGCATAAGATGGGTATACACTCGCACAGCTATATAAATATGTTAAAGTTAATGTCTTTGATTTGTAATGAAACATTATTTCCTCGCACATTCACTGTTGTAAGCCTATACGATGTCAAATCATATATCTCTCCGGCTTAACAAAATAACATTATTAATACCGGCTGCAAGACACGGTGCCTGGAGACTAGAGGCTTTTGAGATGTGGTCCTATAGAAGACTATTAGGAATTTCCTGGCGAGACCGCTTTACGAATGAGGAGGTTCTCCAAAGAATCGAAGGAGGAAGGCACCCGCTCGGGACCTTGTCCGAAAGGCGTGCAAGATGGATCGGCCATGAAATACGACAAGAAGGCCTCTCGCATGCCATATTGGAGGGTATGACCGAGGGGACAAACTCTAGGGGACGCCCACGCCGAGAGTCGGTGGACGTGCGCTGCTCATCATATGCAGATTTCAAAAGAGCCGCACAAGACAGGGAAGATTGGAAGAGAAGAATAGAGGAAATTGCTGCAAACCAATCCCAGGATTGAAACCAGAAAGAGAGAGAGAGAGAGAGAGAACATTATTAATTATTCTCACTGAGAATAAAGAAATTATTCAGTAATCCCTGAACCTCCTTCGTGTCAATAAACTTATTTCCTCATTGAAGATAAATAAGTATAAATAACAGAATTGGGTTCAAACGACCTGTTGTATAAAAAAAATTCAAAAAATAAAAATAATAAAAATTCCATACCTCCTAAACAATAATCGCACACGAAGGGCCTCTCCCCCGTATGGGTCCTTAGATGCACTCTCAAATGGTGTAGCGAGGCGCACGCTGTAATCCAGAAACATAATTCTACATTTTACACGTTACCTGCGCCATAAGTACCTATAGAATCACTAACTAACCATCACCACACTATACATCGTACATTCACACACACACACACACACACACACACAAGTGACATCACTACTTGCATTACACAAATTTCTTACTTCTTCAATCGGTATTCTATCATACATTGTTTTTATGTGATCTCATTTTTACGGCCTTGATTGTACTTACATCCTTATGTACAGAGAACACACGATTGAGGGATCATTCTGGTTTATATCTAAGGTATTGTGTTAAAAGTTGAGAGTGGTCGGAGCAGTCTAGTCAGTTATATTATTTCAAAATTATAAGTTTTTTTCCTACTTTTCTCAATGCTATCATTTAAAGTGCAAAGATTGTAACGGGGAAGTTTCGTTCACAAAATATGGAGAGGATTAGCATTCATATTTTTGAGGGAGGGGAAGGGATTTTGTAATGTGCAGGCATCGCCGATTGACTGTAGGTAAGACTTTTTCCTTAAAAAAACTTTAAATGCGTTTTTCTCCAAACTGTATTTTTTTTTTTTTTAATTTTTAGATCTTACTATTAATTATGTATTGTTTCAGATATTTTTTATATTAAGTTGTAGTGAGATTCCTTGTGTGTTTTGGTAGTTCATTGTCCTGTCTTAGTTCGTGCAATCGGTTAGTGATATCTGTCACAATTCCTGGTCCAGTGTCTGTGTATGTCTGAATTTTTAGTTAATTTGTAGATGCTGTCTGTTGTCTTTTCCATGGTCACTCTGTGTACAATTTTTAAGGTCTCATATTTGGTCAGGTCTGATATGTCCATTTGTTTTGTTTGTCTGTAAACTTGTATGGTTGGGGTAAGGTAGTCAATGTTATATGCTAATTTTATTATTTTATTTTGTTGTCTTTGGAGTCTGGAGATGTCCTTTTGGTTTCCTGTCCCCCAGAAGGGAATCATATATGTCAGTCGGCTTTTTACATACGCTTCGTACATCATAACTTTTTCCCTTCTTGGTATGTAATTCTGTATTTTGTAGAAGAGGGAGTATAGCGATGCTAACTTGTCTGTTAGGTTGTCTATGTGTTTTGTCCATTTTAGTTGTCTGTCCATTGTTAGTCCTAGGTACTTTACATAGTCGAGTTCGGTTATTGCGTCATTTTTTATTTTTATGCACATGTTATGGTTTTTATTGCTTGTTTCAAAGTGTATAATGTTACACTTTTTTACATTTAAGATCAGGTAGTTGTTGCTTGCCCAGTTGGTTAGTGTCTCTATATCTATGTTAATTTGTTTACTGGTCTCATTGTCGTTGTCGTTTTTGTAAAATATAGCAAGGTCGTCTGCATACATAATTATTTTGCCTGTAATGTTATATCTTGTAATGTCGTTGATGTAAAGTTTTCGGTCGGCGGCGGTGATTTCTCCGAAACCACTGAAACGATCTTCCTGAAATTTTAACCACACATTCTACACAGTAATAGTTTCAGCGCAAACTACAACCAAATCTAATTTTTGATTTTAACTTTTTTTTTTACCAAAATTAGTGAAAAAAATGTCATTTTTTTGTTTTTTTTTTAATGTCCGCCATTTTGTTAATTTTAAATAAATATTAATTTCCGTGCGCTAAGCCCAAAAAAAATACGTTTTTTTTTGTTTTAGATGAGCCTTAATTGAGTTATCAACACCGCCAGAGACATACCAAATTTTCAATGCATTACGTTCGCCGGTTGTTTAAGTTAATAAAAAATAAAAATAAATACAGATGTTTTTATGTTTTTCAAAAGCGTATTTTCATAAAAAAAATTATAAAAATAATCTTTTTTTCGAGCGTCTAAACCAGATTGATCCCTTCATTTTGCTAAATATACAACAACAAAAAACGAGCCTATGTTAATAAACAAGATGGAGAATCTTAAATATTTTACTTGAAAACCCGATTCTAGTTAGAATGAGGAACTTACCTTTTAACTTACCTTTTCCGCAGATGTTACAAAATTTGGGATAATATGGCATGGTAACAGATCTGTAAAAAAAAAAATTATGGATCGCGCATGTATCGCCATTTAATCGTCTTTAGAGTGAATTAAAGTAAACACGCTTTATACTTGCGATACAAGCTGCACTTTTAGACTTTTCCTGGTAGTATGTGAAGATTCTTCCTCTTCGCTAATATTCCTAAAAATCCATTTTTTTCTGTTAATTGAGTTTGAGCGGGAAATTGGAAAATGGAGCGGGAAATTGGGCGAATAATATTTTATTTTACCCACGACTATAAAAAAATCTTTCCGATTGAATCTGTTGCTATCAAAAATATCAAAAACTATTAATATTATCAAAACTATTAGACATATTTGGTTTCTACTACTTTGAAATTACGTCGTTCAAAATGGCGGCTTACGTCGTTCATAATATCTCAAAACCTACAATACGCAATATCTATATTCTTTTATCTAACCCACGACTATCAAAATATCCTTCCGATTTAAACTGTTGCTATCAAACGTATCGAAAACTATTAATATACTTAAAACTTTTTGATATATTTGGTTTCTACAATTTTAAAATTATATAAAATGGCGACATACGTCGTACATAATATCTCAAGATCTACAATACGCAAAATCTATCTATCTTAAATAGTATTTCGTTACAAAATCACAAAATGTTTACAAACTACATTAAATACTAATAAGTTGTGGAAATTTGTGCAGAAAAATTATAAAATACCTTCGCACTTGGTAATATTATTTTCCCTCCACTTTGTAATAGTTTTAAAAATGAACTCCAATCCGCGTCTGACTTCAAACAATCTTTGTAGGAAACTAATTTCGAAAACGAATTTAAATTAAAGTTATGTTCCAAAAGCGGCTGATGACTTTTGTATTTTCTAACAAGAATCTAATACTACCGTATTAGGTACTTACCTACAAATCTCTTACTTGCAAAAAAAATGCATAGACAAAATTATTAATTTGAATTTACATGAATCAAAAACGGAACTGTGTTTCTCAAACTGGAAAAAAGTACCTACTTAGAAGAAACATTCCTTTGCGGTACTGTTTAATTAGTACACATTACTTCTAAAACTTTAATATCTCTATAATTGTGATAAACACTGGATTGGGAATTTCCCTATTCCTTCATTAAACATTTACGCATCGATTTAAATAATCGTATTATCGTAGAAAAATCTCGAATTCAACCCTGCGCGGGCATACAGTGTGCCAGTTGTAAGTGTAAAGAGTAAAGAATGTTCGACTGTTTCACACATTCTTTATGTCTCATTCTCCCTATATCTATATGTATTCGCGAAAGTGAGACAATTGTCAGTCGAGTTCTATAGTAGTTGAGTTCAACCGGGTGGTGGTCTAGGGGATAGAACTCTTGGCTCCTGATCCAGGGGACATGGGTTCAAGCCTGGTCACGACCAGATTCCTTCTTCATAATAATGAGCTATTTTCTGCTCACATTGAAGATTGTAAAATAAATTCTAATATCATTTATGTAAATCCTTGATATTAGTCTTTTTTTTTTTTAAATAATAATTAATTTATAAATTTAATAATTTTTGTTTAATCCAAATTTTACAAGCGTTCTCATCCGATGCAGTTGGTAATCATTAAAGGCGAGTAAATTCGAGACTATTAACTATCTTCTTCATCAGCTTGTCTCCATCCACTGCTGGACGTAAGCCTCTCCATCCCTACGCCATCTCTCTCGGTCTTTCGCCAGTGTTCTCCAGGCCCTTCTCGCCGTCCGCACAATATCATCGCTCCACCTGGTTGGCTGTCTCCCGACACTTCTCCGGCCCAACCTTGGCCTCCATTCAGTAACCCTCTAGCGCCATCTTCTATCATCCCGTCGACACACATGACCAGCCCACTGCCACTGCCTTGGCCACCGTAAATTTTCGCCTCTAGCAGTTTCTGTCCTCAGCAGTCATCCAGTTCGGCACCCGAAGAAGTTGTGCTGCATCCCTCTTTACTTCGTCCTTCCACCTCAGCCTTGGTCTTCCCACCCTTGTCCTTCCGCCTGCGTGTCCAGTCATATTCAATTTTGGAAACATAATCACCATTTATCATGCAGGTTTTTATTTGAATTAAACACGTATTATTTCTTGTAAGTAGTTTATTAGATATTGCACAAATTGGAATAATTCTTAAGATGTTTACATGAGTTGATTAATTTTGTACAGTTAACAAAAATACAATTCTAAAACATGACTTGTATCAGTACCACGCATGTAATTAAACATACATCATGTTCAACACCTTTGTCTGATGAACTAGTGAAAATCATTTTCCACGTTTTTAAAAGGTATCGACGGTAGAATGATATTTACTGTTGAATTGTTTTTCTAATATGCTCCACAAGAATTTTAACGAGAAATTCACAAAAATGCTTTGAGATTGGAGGCAATGACTAGCCCCCTTTTTTTCTTTACTCTATTGGAAAGGTATGGATTATCTGTTATTTAAGCGGCCCGTACATTTATCATTCTGTTGGAAACAATAACTAAGGACTGAACAAAAATGGAGCGCATGAGGCATATTTTAAAGTAAATTATTTGAACGCACAGTTGATACGATTGACGGTGATGAGAATGTTTTATACTCATTGCTTAACCTGTTAACCGGGGATTTTTTTTCCAAAATATGAAGTCAATACAAAAAAATACGCGGTGAGTCCATACGAATCGGTGTCTAGATATATTTTTTTATATGATACCCAAAAGTATAAGCCGTAGATCGTAACCCCTATTGAGAGTAATATTATTAAGGTCTTGGCCCCTGCTGCATGATGTAATATCTCGTCATACACGGTTAACTGGTTAAAAATGACTTGTTGTAAATTGTAGTCACGATAAGTGACTATAAATTGTATTTCTATTAATCGAAGTAGTTGATATTTTGAAAAATTTCAACATTTTTATCTTAAAAATATAACAAAAACTGAAGCCGAACTTCCGTTTAAACAATAACCAACAGCGAATATCCAATTTGAAGACATTCTATCCACAAGGTTACAAATTAATTAATTCATCAAAGAAATTCATCACAAAAATTAACAAGAAAAAAGAAATAATAAGAATTCATGCTTTTTATGATACATTTTACAGATATAATTGTAAATAATGAAAATAAAAATAAAATTATTAAAAAAATTTCTATGTTTATTTTTAGTGTAAAATCTACTTATTAATTTTCGTCTTCGACCGGTTCGACACTAAAAATAAACATAGAAAAATTCTTAATAATTTTTTTTTTATTTTCATTATTTACAATGAACTTCTACCAAGAAATTTCAATTAACAACATAAATAATTTTAAGATGTAATTGTATTCTTGGTTCCTTCCGTAACCAGCGCTTCACAGATCCGTTTCATCTTGTGTATATCACGGATGCTGACATTCTATCCACAAGGTTGAAAATTAATTAATTCATCAAAGAAATTCATCACAAAAATTAACAAGAAAAAAGAAATAATAAGAATTCATACTTTTTATGATACATTTTACGGGTGTAATTGTATTCTTGGTTCCTTCCGTAACCAGCGTTTCACAGATTTGTTCCATCTTGTGTATATTACGGATGCTCGTGAGTTTAGCCGTGTGCTAAAGTAAGCTGCGCTGGCAGTGTCCACCGTCACAATTACAGAAGCAATCAAGAATTACTTACACCCAACAACCAATAAATCATCTTACCAACTGTAATATCTACACACATATTTAAATTGTCTTATACAATAAATTAAAAATAAAATGCCATCCACGAATTGAATAAAATAGTTTCACATTAATTCATAAGAGAATGAAACAACATTAATGGCAAAAATATAAATATACAGCGTTGTTCGCTAGACATAAAAAGTAATGCAGACTATGAATAAGTGTATACTGTCAAAATTGATAAAAGTGATAAAATGCAACAGAGGCCCAATGCAATGATTACATATGCAATGATTATGAATGATACAATGCAATGATTTGCCCATAGGTTCAAAATAAATGTCCACCTAATAGTGCATAAACTGACGTTTACGCAAAAACTTGTAAAATCTGTATTTGATACTTAAATATTTATTACGAACTGCTCACATCAATTCGAATTACAAAACACTGATTGAAATACTGAGAGAATGTGTTCCGTATTAAAACCACTTATTAATAAGAATATAAACTATCCTACGTATACCAACACTACAAGTTCATAAAAGTATTTACAAAAAATTACTTACGCAAACCAAATCTTAAACCTGTTTTAATCTTTGTGTTTATATTTCATTATATTTAAAGTCATTACTAAACCTATTTATTGCAAATGAGAAATGTAGGCTTCTCTGGTTTTATTTTTCCACCCCGTTTAAGATAAATACTCATCTATTCAGTTTTATGAACTACAGTCAACAAGTATGAACACTCGATACGATACAGATTCCCTCCTTTGTTATGAAATTAGGAAATTTCAATACTTGGTACAATATATTATAAACACACTAAGTACACGGAACAGAGGTATGTATTACTAAAACAAAGTTCTTTTGTCTGAGATCGAATAATAGAATGTTAAAATAATGTACTACTGGGGAGTTTGTATATCAGGTAACAGGGTTCACTTCCCTCATCCCAACTTACACTCCGTGATGGTCACACTGTCATGGTATGCATACATCTACGCATGTGCGTATCTAGTTACACAAAATGTTTTACACTTAAATAATACTATATGTGAATGTATGGTACCCGGGACAATTATAAAAGCACACATAATTAAAAAGACCAAACATAATAAAAAATAATATTAAGTAAAATTTGATTATATTAATCAACTATTTAAAATATATTCATTGAATGACTTAATTGATTGGTTTATTGGTACAAAGTGATTGTGGGTTAATAACACATAGTATAAATTTATTTTCTTGTATATTGCACAAAACATCAAATCATGGTAAAAAAGGTAAAAATAATGGAACATCAAACAACAATATTGCACATACAAATAGGGACAAATTTCACAAAATGATGTATAAGAATATATATGTATTTATAAAGGTATTATTTCCGTAGAGCAATTTGTAAATATTCCATTATCACAAGCGTTTCATTCAACCTATATATTATTTTATTAAGCGCAAATAACAAAGTTCATAAAAAAAATAAAGAATATTTACAAACCAAACCCATTTTTTCCACTTTTGAGTTTATTTTTCAAAAATTTCACATCTTCATCATTGGGAGAACAATAGCTCGAACAATCTATTTATATCATTCTCCCAATGATGAAGGTGTAAAACCTTTGAAACATGTTAAGAAAAAAAAAACGCAAATGTTTAAAAAATAAAACAGTATTTAAATTAATAAAAATTTGTCTTTGTGGAATTGCACAGTGTTAAGGGGGTTGAATTAGAAAAAAACTCGAATGTTTAAAAAATAAAACAGTATTTAAATGAATAAAAATTTGTCTTTGTGGAATTGCACAGTGTTAAGGGGGTTGAATTAGAAAAAAACTCAAATGTTTAAAAAATAAAACAGTATTTAAATGAATAAAAATTTGTCATTGTGGAATTGCACAGTGTTAAGGGGGTTGAATTAGAAAAAACTCAAATGTTTAAAAAATAAAACAGTATTTAAATGAATAAAAATTGGTCTTTGTGGAATTGCACAGTGTTAAGGGGGTTGAATTAGAAAAAACTCAAATGTTTAAAAAATAAAACAGTATTTAAATTAATAAAAATTTGTCATTGTGGAATTGCACAGTGTTAAGGGGGTTGAATTAGAAAAAACTCAAATGTTTAAAAAATAAAACAGTATTTAAATTAATAAAAATTTGTCATTGGGGAATTGCACAGTGTTAAGGGGGTTGAATTAGCAAAAAACTCAAATGTTTAAAAAATAAAATAGTATTTAAATGAATAAAAATTTGTCATTGTGGAATTGCACAGTGTTAAATGGAATATTTCCAAATGTCTTTTTTTTTAATATTGCTTTACTATTATTGAAAATGTCTTCAACAAAGTGACTAAAATTGATTTAATGTAATCCAACAGTACCCAGAAGTTTGGAAACTTCAATTTTTAAAACCAGCGATGCGCAGAGACTGTATGAACATACATAGTAGAGAAGTCGAAGGGTTAGCGAACGTGTTTTTCTATTTAGAACTATTCCGGCTTCAAAATACTGAATGTAGGACTAGAAGTTCCCGGAGTAGGTTCATAGGTAACACCCACTTCTTGATCTGACAGCGTTGTGACTTCGGTTTCCATGCCAACAACTAATGGTATATCATCTACTGGAATTAAAAACAATAACAATGCATTAGGTATTTAATATTGATGGAAGTGGTCATTTTCACCAGTTGATAGAGATGGGTGTGTACAATCTCTTGATATATTCAGTTCTAATATTGTTTAAGCTTTGTGGTCATTCTTTCTAAGTTTAAAACTATGGGTGTAGAAGGCTTTTTGGAACATAAATTCTGTGTCGCAAGCCATACTTGCAATAGCCTAAAAAATCCCATCCCAAAGAGGTATCGGAAAACACCCAATTTGACTTTTGTTTAAAATATTCCTGCGGGATTTTGACACATACTACTATGACAATAAAGTAACTCTGAAATTGTAACTAAAATGCAAAATATTGAATTAATCATTAATATTTATTTTATCACCTTCAAAGTATTCCCCATTGGATTCAATAAACATATGCCAGCATTTTTTCTACTCCTCGAAACTCTTTGGAGAACCTCCTCATTCGTAATGTGGTCTCTCCAGGAAATTCCTATTAGTCTTCTATAGGACCACATCTCAAAAGCCTCTAGTCTCCGTTTATCTCTTTCGGATAGGCACCATGTCTCGCAACCGTACATCAAGATACTCCATACATAGGTCTTGATGAGGAGTATTCTCAGTTTTAGGTCTATATTATTTGATTCTATTATTTTCGACCTTTTTATTAAATGCAAGCCTAGCCTGATGTATACGGCTGTCGACCTCGCTCTTAGACTGACAGTCCCATGTTATTTTGCTCCCGAGGTAGACAAACTCCTTGGTGTTATTTCGTGGAACTCCTGACATCACTACTCTCATCAGATGTTGCGTTCGGCCTATAGTCAGAACCTTTGTTTTGTCTTTATTTATCTTCATGTTGTAGTTATTTTGAAGAATGCTTTGCATAGTTGTTAAGGCCTCTTGCAGTTCTTCTTCACTTTCAGCAACCATAGCAATATCGTCAGCAAACCTTATCATATCCACCTTTTGCCCGTGTATCTTTACACCTTCTCTGTGACTCATTCTATCGCTCAAGTCGTCAATCGCACTCTGTATATAAGCGTTAAAAAGAGCAGGTGACAGAGAGCACCCCTGTCTTACCCCTTGTCTTATACTGGCTTCCTTTGTATCATCGTCACATCTGATTATAGCGACCTCATTCTTGTATAACGCCTAGATTATTCGTCTATCTCTATATTTGATATCAACTCGAAGAGTCTTTTCCATTCTACTTTGTCGAAAGCCTTCTCCAGGTCTATGAATGCGATGTATATGTGTATATATCGCCAGGCTAGCTGGCATCAAATCGGTCGCTTTCAAAATAAAGACAGAAAGAGGAAGTAATTATTTTAAAGAAACTTTGTTTTATTTAATTATTATTAGAACAATATTTTTTACTAAATGGCTGCATTGTATTGCCAGCGTACCTAGTTCAGTTTGTTTTGGAAAAAACATATTATGTCATCAGAAGGTTTATCTCGGGGGAATGAGCACTCACCAGGATGCTGCGTCTTGATATGGGCCTTGAGTGCGGAGGACTGCTGGTAGGGGGCGCCGCAAATGTTGCAGACGTATGGCTTCTCACCTGTGTGTATCCGAATGTGAGATACCTGAAATAAAAGATTTACCTAGTTAAAGTGTGCACAATGGTATTCTTGTACCTACCCTTATGTATGGAGGTGGAACACAGAGCTGGCAGAAGTGTGGAAGTTGAGCAGTACAAACGAGATGGCTAACGAGAATGTTCAGAATACTGAACGAAGGAGTAAGAAAAGAATGTAATAACAATTAAATAAAACATTGTTTTTCAACTACTTCCACTTTTGTCTTTATTTCGACAGCAACCGGTTTCGTCAGACTCCCTGGCATCCACAGACTGGTATGTCGGTCCAGTTGACCAGTCTGTCGATTGCAGCGAGCCTAGCGAAACCGATCGCTGTCGAAATAAGGACAAATGTGGAAATAGTAAAAAAAAAACATCATTTTATTCAATTATTATTTAAAATTAACGTCCATCAAGAGATTTTAATAAAATCATTTGATTATCTTAAAAGAATGTAAGGCGCATGAATGCATCCTAAATAAAATTAAGAAAGGGTCACAAAGGTGGTTTGGACATATGAAACGATTGGATTTGAGAAAAATAGTTAAAAAGATATATACAAGTTGTATAAATTGAAGAAGTGGAGGTAGGCCAAGAAAAACATGGCATGACCAAATTAATCGTTTGAAATCATAACAATCAACGAGCGTGCGTATGTGAGGCTTCTCGCAAATTAAATAATTGAGATTTAAGGAAAACGATATATGATAAAATATCGAATGACGAAATAAGGAAGAAATGTAAGGCAGATAAATGCATCATAAGTAAAATTAAAAAAGGATCCCTGAGGTGGTTTGGACATTTAGAACGAGTGGAAGAGAAAAGAATGGTTAAAATATTGTATACAAGCAGTGTGAGTTGAAAGAGGAAAGCATGGCATTAATCAAACACTAAAAGGCGGGCACATTCGTAGTCGGAAAAATGGATGAGCGTGCATATTACAATGTATGAATGTGGAGGGACTAGAGAGGACAGAACAGTATGGCGATCTATCCTCTCTGCCTATGCCTCCCGAGAAAAGGCGTGATGGTTAGTTAGTTAGAGATTTAAGGTTTAACCTGACTACATTGAAGCCAAATATTTAAAAAAAAAACAACAAACAAAAACAAAAAACATATAGTCGGTCAAAAACCAGTGATTCTTAACCGGGGGCCAGCGCTCCTTTGTGAGCGTTTTGGAGGTCTGGCGGGGCGTTATTAAATTGTTACCACTTAGGGAGCACTGCAGAACTACAAGTGGGCATTGTGTCAATATAGAAAAATAAGCTCATTCAATAACTATGCACACTGATACACTTTTATATTTTCATTAGAAGATTTGATTTTATAAGTTCCGTTAAATAAACTACACTTTCACGCGCAAAAAAATTCAACTTGGGCATAATACTCAATATTATTATTATTATTATTATTATTTTGTTGAAAAAACTCCTGACATCATTACAGCGCAAGCCAAATTGATGTAAAGGGTGAAAAAAAGAATATCAAAGGAAATATACACAGAACCTTATGAATAGGAAAACGAATTATGTTTACGAATTTGCCATAATTGCATCCAAAGAGGTCTATCTCTTCTGCAACTTCATTTAAGAGACGAATTGCTTTCAATACAGGAGAACTTCGAAGGGCCTCTGTGCGGCAATTTGGGGCATAAAATAATATATGCCCCCTTGCTCTGATATAACTATGGGTAATGTACAGATTTAGCTCTCTCAGTATTCCTGGATTGAAAATACCTCCGGATAACAGTTTAAAAAAATGCTTTCCCAGAAACATCATTCGACGAGCTTCAAGAGTGTTGAAACCCAACACTCCTGAGAGAAACAGTGAGGGGTACATAAAAGGATAACAGTTATACTCCCTAAGGTATAAATACCTTAAAAATCGTTTCTGGATCCTTTCCAGCTCCAAGATGACTGTTCTTTCTCTGGGGTCCCAAATGATAGAGCCTTCATATCATGTTCTTCATATAAAATAAAAGTTCATTCAAAAAGGTTCAAAATATCACCTTGATATGACATGTGACAAGTTTTGTACCGTACGAGGCTTTTTTTATTTGAAAATTCATTGCATAAATACATACTTGGAGAAAAGCATAAATTTTAAATTTCTTTTTTTGTTGGGGGGGCGTTGGATAATTTTACTGTGGTAAAAGGGGCTGATTCTTTCAATACGGTTAACTCTTTACACGCTAACGTATCAACTGTTGATACGGCAAAAAGTCCGTACTCACATGCGGCCATATCAACCCTTGATACGGGAACTTTGACTGCCGATATATCAGCGCTCTTTTGTCAAAAATGATTTCCCGCTCACTTGGACATTCGTACAACTATTACGATGCTGAAATCTACAAGAATTTCTCAAAAATAATACTGTATTTCATAAAAAACATTGATAATCAAGTACGCGTCTTCGCGCCTTCGAGTGCCACAGATTACAATTTTGTCAACAGATGGCGTTAGTGCTAATTTGCTTTCTGCGCATGCGCGCGCCGAGTAAGTCTTAATGAATGGTTGCAGTATTATAGGCACTAAGTACCAAAATAAATACAAAAAAAACTACCTGGTGGTCTTGGGGATAGAACGCTTGGCTCCTGATCCAGGGGACATGGGTTCAAGCCTGAACACGACCAGATACCTTCTTCATAATAATGAGCTATTTTCTGCTCACATTGAAGATTGTAAAATAAATTCTAATATCATTGATGTAAATCCTTGATATTAGTCTTTTTTAAAAAAAAAAAAAAGTATGCAGTTTAGCTCTATATGTAATACAGAACAAAACTGCATACTTAGTTTTTTTGTATTTTTTTTGGTACTTAGTGCCTATTTTAGTGCAATGTAATATTTCGAACACACGCGCTGAGTGAATGGCGCGACCGCATTCGAAAGACACGGTATGTGTTGTATGAAATTTTATGTTTTTGTTTTTATAAACATCTAAGAGTGTTGGCACACTGTTTTCATATTGTGGAGAATAATCGGTTCTATCTATATAGTCCAATAAATCATGCCATAATGCTATAATTTGTCATTTAATTGCGTACGTAGGTATTTGAAAATATGTACCGCGTAGGGGTATAGATAAAATGGAGCAAATGAACGCGTGGAAAAGGTTAAGAAACACTGGTCAAAACTAAACAGACACAATGGACACGTGATGTAGAGGGACCCGCATGCATCCCTCGCCCCTCGTCAGCAGTGGTGTTACCAGATCGCTCCTCTGGGCAAAGGCGCGGGAGCAATGGGTACAGCCGAAGGGCTTCTCGCCCGTGTGCGTGCGGCGGTGGTTCTTCAGTGTGCCGAGGGCCGTGAAGCGCTGAGGGCACAGGTCACACACGTAAGGCCGCTCTCCGGAGTGAATACGCTTGTGCTTTACCTGTGGAAACCACATATTCAATGACAATCAGTCTAAAACAGAATTATCACAATTATTTCTAAAAAAATACATCTTTAAGGATGCTGAAAAAAAAAATTATAATAAGAAAAGAACCTCAATAACTCCAATTATAATTAATACAAATTAAAAAATATATATAATGACATATGAAATAGAAACGAGAGCTGACACCATCAGAACAAAAAGTCTCCTAAGAACCACAGAAATGAAGACTCTCCGATCCGTTGCGGGAACGACACTCTGAGACAGAATAATAAATTCTGAAATAAGAAAGATCTGCAATGTAGAAGATGTCGTGCGATGGAGAAGACTGAGAAGACGCTACTGGAGAGATCATGTGAAAAGAGCATGTTCTGAAAGAGTGATAAATATAGCCGCAAATAAAGTACCAACAGGAAATCGACCTGCAGGAAGACTACCTAAAAGATGGCGAGACAATTGGACATCTGCATCCCAGGAACAGGCTCCGAGAAATAACAGGACACAGTCCTAAATAAAGCAGAAGAAGAAGAAAAAATAAGTTTACTAGAAGTTTTATTATATTTTACGAGAATGACATGTTTCACCATGCTAAGGCATTATCATTTTAAATTACCAGTATTTTTAGTACAAATGAGATTTCTTAGACAAATCTGCATATATTGGAGTGTCAAACGCAAATATAAAAAATGAATGCAGTGCGAATGAAAGTGTTATGAACAAAATAATAAATAAGGGTCATTAAAATGGTTTGGACACGTGGAAAAAATGAATGATGAAAAAAGTCTATGTAAACAACGTGAATGGAATTGGAAATAGAGGAAGGCCGTGAAAAACGTGGCACGATCAAATCAATCAAATATTAAATGTCAGTCACACGAGGACACGATGTAAGAAGTAGAGGAAGCGAGAAAAGTATGGCGGGATAGAATAGTGTGGTGTGATGGTTAGTTAGTTGTTTATGTTTCATGGGTTGAAGTCTAAAATTATTTTTAAGTAATTTACATCAATAGATTGCTCATCGAAGAGGCTTTCCAATGATATAGTTATATGATATATAATGATAAGAATGCTTGGAGTCGGTATCTGAAGTCAAATCAACATACTTTCTTTACCATTCTTTCCATTTTATTGTCACGTGAATTCTACACCAAACCAAAGACAGTGTGACAATCACACTGCGATCACCTGAAATCGAACCCGGGACCTTCGGTGTAGCAGTCAGCTCTTGCCACTCTGCCACAGAGGTCGCCGTCTTCGTCAAATATGTAAAACTCAATAATAAAATTTAAAAATAAGAATACGCCTCACCAAAGAGCTGGAGGTGGTGAAGCCAGTGCCGCAGATGTCGCACACGAAGGGATGCTCTCCAGTGTGCTTGCGGATGTGGGCATCCAGCTCCCCTTTGGACACAAACTTGGCATCGCAAGTGTCACAGGTGAAAGGCTTGGTCGCCGAGTGCCGCATCAGATGCTGCTTCAAATTGGTATTCTGCGTAAAGCCTTGGCGGGGCATAAAATGGTCATACAATCGCTCAACATTTATTAAAAGTAAATTCTAATGTTGTATGTGTTAATGCCAACTTCAATATGACTATCTCAGTTGTGAAAATGAAAACTGAATCACCCAAGAACCCTTAGGATGCAGGTTATCCATAAATGACAGAATGCTGGAACATGTTACTAAATTTAGATATCTGGAAGTGGATATGCGCAGTCAAAATGACCTTATCAATGAAATAATGTGACAAGTTAACAAAGCTTCGCCGGTATCAGGTTGTCTCGAAGGTATGTAAAAATAAATATATGAGGACTGACAGTAAAATCAAAACCCGCGTAAGGCGTATATTGACATATGGCATTGAGACCAGAGCGGATACCACAAGAACGAAGGCTAATGTGCGGGTGACAGAGATGCGGACGCTGATGACAATAGCAGGCAAGACTCTTTGAGATAGGGTGAGGAACACGGCTATCCGCGAAATCTGCAAGGTGAGAGATATTGTCAAATGGGGCAGACAATGCAGAAGACACTGGAATGCACACGTGCAGAAGGTGGACCCCTCTAGAATAGTGGTGCATCAGACTCCTGTTACCTACCGTCCCCCCGGAAGACCACTAAAAAGATGGAGGGATAGCTGGAAGTCAACTTCCCAACAGAAGCTACCCTGACAACAGCAACAGACCAAGGGTCTAAAAGGGGAAGAAGAAGAATGTGTTAACATATAAACTAGTAAAACATTATTTTATTGGAAATCCCTCAACACCCCTGCGTTGACCTTTCAGTGAATGGGGTTGAAACTGTTCATTCAAACGAAAATTATACCAAAGGAATATTAAATCAAATCAGTTAATTAACTCAACAGACATTACAAACAACATACATGTTATGAACCAATTCTCTACAGCTTCGAAGAGATGGACATCTAATTACCCATTTCTTTAGATTAATTAGGGGATACTTCGAGAACTCGGCCGTACTGGAGGGTGTTCGGCTTTTTGTCCCCGATAGATATCTCCGACAGCAACAGCACAGATTGTTTTACCTACCGGCCGCCAGAACCAATCTGCCTCTGGTGACACCGGTGGGAAGAGCAATTAGTCTGCTGAACGCGGTCTCCTCGGAGATCGACGTCTTTCATGTTAGTGAAAGTACGTTCAGAAGGCAAATACTCTTAATTCTGGAGAGTATCCTGTCTTCCTAATGTTGAACCATCTCTTATGCGTTTCTGGTAGTATACTATATATAATATATTATTTTACCTGTTCTCAATAGATGCCTTAAAAATAAATTTTGTAATGTCTGTTGATGAAATAAACTGATTTGATTTGATTTGATGTTTAAGGCATCTATTGAATACAGGTAAAATATTATATATATATATATACAACCTAATATCAGGAACGCGTGATAGATGGTTCGACATTAGGAAGACAAGATACTCTCTAAAGTCAAGAGTATTTGTCTTCTGAACGTACCTTCACTAATATGAAAGATGTCAATCTCCGAGGAGACCGCGAATATGGAACACTTGCGTGTCCACGCATAAAATTCCACATATCTCAAATTTAACTCATCCATCAAGAAAATACGACCAGTGAGCAGATTAAAAAACACAAGCATTTCAGATTTCTTTCAAAGTCGGGATATATAATTCCATCGGTCACTTCTATATTTCCCGCCACTCTAGTTTATAAAGTAACAGTTTTTTTAATTGCTAATATAATATGTGGTTAATAAAATAATTCCATTTGAGAGAAAAAAAATGTTTAATTTTCTTATGAAGCACTCACTTTGTGGTGAGACATTTTAAAAATATAAAATAATTTTAAAACTTTGTATTTATCCACGGTATGGTTATTATAATTGATGCCTACCAGTTTCGCTTGGACGCAAGCTTCATCAGGGCAGTGTAACAACTTAGTTGTTGGGTCCAAGTGCAACTAGTTAGCATCAATTATTATAACCATACCGTGGTTAAATACAAAGTTTTTTCAAGGATTAATTGTATCTCAATAGAGACGAAGATGCAAATTGGAAACAGAATATGGTGATCGAGGTGTTTACAGGACTTATGACCTGTCATTGGTTGGGTTAAGCGCACGCTTTGTGTAATACAACATTCCCCATTCCACCTTTTTCTTATGACCACCATGTCTGACAAATTTTTGGAAGTTGTATATATGTTAATCTGTAACACCACCCTTTACATGGTAGTTTCAATCTACACACTAGCGCTATTTATAAAGATTGGATTTTAAGCATTAAGCAGAAGATCTTTTTAACGCAATGTGAAAGGCTACCGCCATTATCGTATTGCTAGATAACGCCTGGAGATGTCACCCCAATTTATATGCTACTAGCTGACCCGGCAACGCTTCGCTATTGCTAAATTCGAGTACATAAATAAACCCAATATATATTCAACAAATACAATTAAAGTTCAATAACAATTCGTTTATTTATTGGATTAAATGCCATGTGTATGGATGCAAAAATGTGTGTCTATATCTTTAAAACAAAGTTTCAATCCAAGCAAACTCGCTGTGAATTATAAACTTGAATACATATTACTAAGGTAATTGAAAAACTATTTTTTGAATATTTTATATGAAATTTAATAATCAAATAAACAATATTATATCACATTTGCAGAAAACATTCATTATATTAAAGAAACAAAACTCTTGATTTTGTTGTCCATGAAATTCACATCAGAGCCAATAAAGTAAGTTTCTACGATCGTGATTTCGGCACTGCGAGTCCGCTGGCGTGGAATAGTAATATAGATGATAATACTACAAAAGCCTCCCTTCCCGACTTCCACAACTGTATCCCTCGCCGCTCTGCGCCATTGACCTCCTGCCACTCGTTTAATGTCATCAGACCATCTTGCTTGTGATCTGCCAGAATTTGTGTAGCTGTTTCTCTTTCGCCACTCCAGGCCAGAAGATCTTATCACCCGTTGTCCTTGCTTTATGACCGATCCCATTCCATTTAAACATTAGTTATTTTACACGCTGCATCGGCAACTTTGGTCCGATCCTTGATTCATCAATTTTGGGCCCTGGAATTAAAAAAAAAAAAATTTGAATTGCCATAAGGCGGACACCGAAGAGGCGCATAAGGCAAAATTTAAATTTCCATACAATGAATGAATTACAACTGTTTTTCACTTGTTTGCTGAAGATATTCTTCATATAAAAGGCAGTTCATGCTATATGCATAATAATAATAATAATAATTAGGCTAATTTGTCAAATTAACTAACTAACTAACTAACCATCACGCCGTCTCCCCGAAAGTGTAAGCAGAGAGAATGGACTGTCACACTTTTACTGATGCGGCACTCCATCCTTCTCTTTTCGCCCCGCGGGAGGCGCGGTGTGATGGGTTGCGAACCTCATCGCCACCAATAGGCATCTCCCGCGCACACTTCGATCGTCCAACACCCACAAAATAAATCTAAAACAAATAATATAAAATACAATGATATAAAATAAAATAACAAAATAAAAATAATTTTACACAAAATGTTCTTTTTAGACGGTGCACATATTGTCTATTTAATTTATAATATGTTCCACGTATCCACTGTTTTTTAATTTAGCACATAATGTAATAACACATAATGTTTTTTTCGATGTTGCACATGTTGACTTGGACGATCCGGACATTTGTGTTTATTTAATTTATGTTACACGTATCCACCATTTTTTAAATTATCTGTAGTAAGGCACTTAACCAGCAAGAACTTGAAAATAATATTGAAGAAATGATTCAAATTGTCATTGGAACAAATGAAAAATTTATTTCTACACCTGTCAAAATTCTTTACAAAAACGATAAAACTAATAAAACCTTTTAATCTGATTAATTTGTCAAATTAATTAAACTAATCAGATTTTAAAGGTTGGTCATGTTAGAAGTCGGAGGAATCGACATGCGTGTATGACTCGTTGTATGAATGTGGAGGAAGCTAGAGAGGTTTGCCAGGATAGAGTAGTGTTATGGTCCATTCTCTCTGCCTACCCCTGTGGGGAAACGGCGTGATGGTTTGTTTGTTTGTTTAATTTGTATAATCGCCGTTTTCGTGAATAGCTCACCTCAAGGGCGCTTTGACATTGTTTTTAGTCATGAAAGGTGCATGCGACAACAGCGAAATCACGATCGTAGAAACTTAATTTATTGGCTCTGATGTGAATTTCATGGACAACAAAATCAAGAATTTTGTTTCTCTAAACATATGAATGTTTTGTGCAAATGTGATATAATATTGTTTATTGATATACAGACAACCGTTGTTAACATTTTATGCGATAATTTGAAAAGGTGGGTTTTTAGGTGATATTTAAAGTCTGTCGGATTGTCAATGCATCTGAGGCGTGCAGGAAGCATATTTCAGGCGGACGAACCTACTACTGTGAAAGCCCGAGCAACACAAAATTCAGATATACTCGTATAGGTGGCACGTTTGGGAATGTGCTTAATTATTGTCTATAAACTGTAAATTTAAAAACCTTACCTGAAATTAATAATGGAATTTTCATATATGAATGAAAACTACTAAAAGTAGCTTATGTGTAATGTAAAAATGTAAAAATGTAATGTAAAAATTACTTTTAAGTTGATCAGATTGAAGTTTTTGGTTCGACATCATTATTAAATCATTAGGGAGTTTATTAAATTCTGTAGAGGCTATAAATTGTAAGGATTTTACACCGAATCTAGTTGAACGCAATGCTTCTTATTCTGTGAGCGCGTATCATGTTGGTGTACGTCCGTATTGAATATTGGTGGAGTATTAGAGCGCGTTGATGACTTTATTATTTGTATTATAGTTTTAGTGATCTCTAATTTTGGATGGATTTGAAATGGAATTATTTTCGTCTGAGAATATAGGGCCCTTACATGAGTGTACCACGGTAGACGGAAAATATTTCTAACAGCCCGATTTTGGATCACCTGAATCTCATTAGCTTTCTTCTTTGTAATAAAGCCCCAAATACAGGAAAGGTAAGACAGATGAGAATGTATCATGGAGTAGTAAACATAAATTGTCTATATTCTTATGTAACGAATTAAACCAATTAATCCAATTTAAACCTGTACATACCATTCCAAATTAGTTCATAAAGATAACAACATTGTCTTGTGATACGCATATATCGAAGTGTAGGATCCATCCTCTGGACATGCGAACTCCAGTATCTTCTGCGTTGTTTTCCCCATCCTCTGCACATGCGCAATCCATTATCTTCTGCGTTGTCTTCCCCATCCTCAAGCAAATGAAATAACCTGAAATCAATTTCATTATCTTTGAATATTTTAAATCTCAGCATAATGTAGAATTTAATGGTCAAAAATGGAATATTACTGGACTCTTCTAACTGAGGCAGCTAATGCTGCATATAAGGATATGTTTACCTATCACAGCATTTGTTTTCAGAGAAAAACTAAAACAGCTGAAGTAACTCATAGTGTATTTGGGTATGTGTGCTGCTGGAATTACTCAGTGGAATGGAAAATAAAGAAGAATTGCAACATGCAGATGCACCAATATGGCTCATTATCAAAATAATTTCAATCCCAATACAAAAATATCCCCATTAGACCAGTGGTCTCTCACAACCAGGCAATTATTTTATCAAAACTTAATATCTAATCCCAAAGATATAGATTTTCGCCCTGCCAGAACAATTTTACATTAAAACAACATTATTAAAATAGATTATACCAATTAACTAATTATTACACAACGAAACGTCGTAACCTAAAATGACACGTAAGTAAAACGAATAAATTGATATTGTATATCATTAGAACTTTCTTATCGTTGCTGTGGTAATTTTAATATTTCCCTGACCACAAAAGCATTCATTACAACCAGACTCCTTCATATAAATTGTCTATATTCTTATATATACAAAATAAACCAATTAATTCAAAATTTAAACCTGTACATATCAAAATATAAACATTGAACTTACGGAACTGATAATCGCCGTTTTCGTGAATAGCTCACCTCAAGGGCGCTTTGACAATGTTTTTAGTCATGAAAGGTGCATGTAACAACAGCGAAATCACGATCGTAGAAACTTACTTTATTGGCTCTGATGTGAATTTCATGGACAACAAAATCAAGAATTTTGTTTCTCTAAACATATGAATGTTTTGTGCAAATGTGATATAATATTGTTTATTGATATACAGACAACCGTTGTTACCATTTTATGCGATAATTTGAAAAGGTGGGTTTTTAGGTGAGAATTAAAGTCTGTCGGCTTGTCAATGCATCTGAGGCGTGCAGGAAGCATATTTCAGGCAGCCCGAGCAACACAAAATTCAGATATATAGGTGGCACGTTTGGGAATGTGCTTAATTATTGTCTATAAACTGTAAATTTAAAAACTTTACCTGAAATTAATAATGGAATTTTCATATATGAATGAAAACTACTAAAAGTAGCTTATGTGTAATGTAAAAATGAGCCGGTTTTCATTCGCCACTCCAGGGTACATCTAATTCACTGATCATCCGTTGTTTGATTGATCTAATTCCATTTTAACGAAGTTATTTTGCACGCTGCATCGGTAATTTTCGTCCCATCTCTGATCCGTTACTTTATTTTCCTAGAAATAAACGGAAAAAGTCATAAGAATTGTGTCATTCATTCATATTGTAATTCATATTGTATATCATTAGAACTTTCTTACCGTTGCTGTGGTAATGTAACAATTTCCCTGACCAAAGTATGCGTATAAAGAAAACAGCAAAATAGAATAAACTGAAAATATATTTATGAATTAGAAATATAAATATTATATTATACTTACGGAAGCAAGTTTCTTCATATTCTTGTAGAGCTTCGACGTCCAATATTTTATATTTTCGCTATCATCCTTTGAAACAACCTGAACAATTTAATTATCATTGAATATTTTTAATCCCAAAAACTTCATAACCTAAAAGTACCGAAACTTCATACCTACAAAATATTACGACGTACAGAGATTGTGACAGTTCAGAGACCACGTGACCAATCGAACGGCTAGAACTCTAGAAAACGAATATCATTAAGTAATCACCGTCGAACGTAAGAGAAACGAATAAGTTTCAGCCACACGAAAAAATAAAATTTCGTTCATAACCTCAAATTGACGCGTAAAAATTATACTCGCCAAAATTAAGAAGTATAATTACCTGTCTGCATTAGTTTACATTAAAATATGGCCAATAAAATATACTGTACCAATTAAACAACCAATTATTTTAGTACGTAATAAGCAAAACGTATTAAGTATTATACATCCCAAAGTAAAACGCAATATATTGGACTGTCAGAAAGCAAAACACATTGTTGCCACTACACAAAATTACATGGAGACTGAATTCTCTCCAGACCGTGTCAAACGAATATAGACTCAAAAGATTGATACTCAGGTGATACGAACAGTAAGGTCTATATTCGTTTGCACTACGAAAATTTTCAATTAATTGATTAATTTATAAAGTTAATTAGAGCTCGATTAATAACGAAAATATGCCTATGACGACCGCTAAATTCCACTTAGTCCATTCCCCAAGATACAGAAGGATCAGCTCAGGAATAACCTCAGAAATAGTCGACACACACCCGGAAGATCGCCTTTTATTTATATAGATAATTTGGACCAGTTTTTGTTTTTACAACATTTTGAATGTATACAAATACTTGTAGACGAATACTGGATTTTACCGATTGCGGGTTATCAATTCAAGGATTAATTGTATCTCAATAGAGACGAAGATGGAAATTGGAAACAGAATATGGTGATCGAGGTGTTTACAGGACTTATGACCTGTCATTGGTTGGGTTAAGCGCACGCTTTATGTAATACAACATTCCCCTCTACAAAGTTTTTTATTTATTTTATATTTTTAAATTATTATAAATGTAAAAATAACAATTACAATTACTTTATAACCGAGAGTCAAACGTGTTTTTTACTAATTTCAATACTCTGTACCTTGATGTAGCAATTTCCTCAATTTCTTGTTAAGAAAAAGAAAACATCACCCATTTATAAAATTAAATTACATTCTTGTATACATACCCTTTCCACACGTCGAACAGAGGAAAGGCTTTTCCCCGCTATGTGTCCTCAAGTGGTCTTTCAATGTGGATAGCATATTGAACCCTATAATCCAAAAAAAACATTAATCTATACGTGTTATACACAGATTTCGTCAAAAGTATTTTTTTTTTCAAATTACAATTTATTCAATACAAGGAAAAACGACCTAATGATTTTGAGATTGCAGATGAATTCACCTACTTGGGTTCGGCTATAACAAAAGAATATGAGGAATGGGTAGAAATTATAAGAATTACAAGAGGAAACCAAAACCATGGTGACATATGGATGCGAAGCATGGTCATTGGCAGCTAAACCCGCAGAGCTGTTGGATACCTTGAGTACTGTGCAGAATCCTGGGAGCCGTGAATGGTGGGGAAACCTGGAGAATACGATACAACGACAAGCTATATAATATCTTACAAGGCTTTCAGGGTATCTGTGCATGTCAAACTGACCAGGCTAAGGTGGGCCAGATTGCTATCATCCAGGGCACCCAGGTGGGAGAAGGAATACTAATACAGAATTGGAAGGTCATAGAATATAGGCCAGGAGGACTTGGAGGTGACGATTGATGGAGGCCAAAACTAGATATGGGCTGTACATGCAAGAATTATACAAGCTTTGTATTAACGGCAGCGAATTATTCATTAATTTTTTTTTAAATATATATACTCGTATATTCAAAATGGCAGGAAAGTGGTTTTTGGTTGGATATGTAAACTCTCAAAGACCAACAGCGCATTTTCATCCCTTTTGTTTAGTACCCAACACTCCGCATCATATACAAGTACTGGTCTCACCAATGTTTTATACAGTAATAATTTGGTGTTAGCAAACGAGATATTAGATGTCTGTGGATTCCAAAATAACATACTAAACTTTGGATAGAAAAAGATCCAATCCAAGGAAGGTTCTCGATAGACGACCAGATGGAAAGCGAAGTGTGGGAAGACCAAACCGAGGTGGATGGATGATGTGGAAGAGACCCTAGCCCAATTGGTGTTACAAACTGAAGAATGCGGGCGATGGACGGGGGAGAGTGACGAAGAATTCTAGAGGAGGCCGGGGCTCATAGTGGGCTATAGCACCATTATTGTTGTTGTTATATAAACTGTTTAATCAATGTTGGCAGGAGAGCCTCGACTGGACAAGAGCAGTAATCATGCTACAGAGGTGAGGATCAAAGTAAAGGAAAAAGATTGCGTATGAAATGTGGGATAGTGGGAGATATTAGTATTTTGAGTGTCATTGGTAATGTCTATGGCAGAATCTTAATAGAAAGAGTAAAAAATATGACAAGTGACAGAGTTTGAGATATAAAAGTCGCCTTTATGACTGGCACAGGATGTAAGGATCAAATATTTGCACTTCGTACACTGACAGAGAAGTTTCTGGCCAAAAACTGCAAACTCTTCTGCGCATTTGTCGATTTTTTTAAATAGAGCTCAGTTGTGGAAAATATTGTCTGAATATGGAATAAGCACAAAACTGATCACAGCTATTACATCGCTGTACACGGAAAGCACTGCTAGTGATGCTTAAATTGTACTACTTGAAGACAACAAGCATGAACTAAAAGTCCTGGTGTCTAGTACGTAGTGATACGATTTGATGATGAATGTGAATAGGGTAAAAAATTTCGAAAAAGAAAAAAGCATGACAGTCTGCAACATTAACGTGAATGGTGAAAATCTGGAACAAGTGGGTGACTTTATATATAGAAGAAATAAGGATGAGCTAGTGGAGAGGGATATTGAAAGAAGGGTTGGACAAGCAACAAAGCAAATGATTACTACAAAGCAAAGCAAACTAACAAATTCTATCAAAAAAAGCGAAAATAGCAGTGCACAATGGTGTCCTTGGTGACCCTTAGGAATGGAATTGAAGCACGGAACATGCAATAAAGGATAAAAGTAAAATAAATGCAGTGGAAATGAGATCTCTCAAACTAATGTGTGGTAAAAGCAAATGAAAGCGTTATGAAAAAAATATGAAAGGATCATTAAGATGGATCGAACTAGGGAAAGAATATATGATGGAAAAATGGCAAAGATAAAATATGTTAACGATATAGAAAGTATATTATAGAGTATTGTATAAATTCCGGAACAAATAAGTTGTTCTGGCTAGCACAGGACAGACAAGCCCACATCAGGGTGATAGCAAACTTCAGGGAGACCTGACATGGCACCTTAAGAAGAAAAATGCATGCCATAATACACATGCCATAAACATTAATTATTTCTTGAACAATGATGTAAAACTCCACATTAAATAATTAATATGAATGAAAAAGTCTGTTTTCTAGAAGTTATATTATATTTTATGTGAATGACATGTTTCCCCTGTCCAATAAATTATCAAATGTGATGTGCGACATCTGATAGGCCTTAGACAGGCGAAACATGTCATTCACATAAAATATAACATAACTTCTAGAAAACAGACACTTTCATTTGGGTTAACTTTAATTATGTTTGTCTTATCTTGTGAAAGAATGTCTTTTGAAAGAAAAAAAAACGATTCGATTTGAAAATTGTTTGTTGTGTACTAAGTTAAGAGGGTGGAGTTAGGATGCGTACTCCCGGATGCGTAGTGGCAGTACTCCCGGCTTACGTAAGAAATTTTGAATCAAAACCTCTTCTGGCTTAAAGAGGTTCAGCTCTTGTGGCTATTCCACTTACGTCTGATGGGAACATTGTTGGAAGGTGATTTGGTGGGTTGTTGGTTTATGCGGGGGCATGATTACTTAGATTTGGGGGTTTTGATTGAAAATTTCTTACGAAAGCCGGGCTTTTGGGCTTCTGTGTTCTATGGCTTACATGCGAGTACCGCCACTGGTAAGATGATGAGTATGGAAGAATGTAATGAATTAGACAAGTAAATCCGAATATGGATGAGAAGACATCTGTGATAGAATAGTTGTTTATACCTATATATAATAATATTTAATCTCAATTACCTTTATCGCAGTGAGCACACTGGTGTCGCTTTTTACCTGTGTGGTTATTCATGTGTAATATTAATTGGTCGGGTCTAGTAAAAGCTCTGTAATCAAAACAACAAAATTGAAATATGGGCTGAGAAAATGACAGCAACATTCCATTGAACACAAGATTGCAACGTTTAAGAACAATCAATGTGCAGATGGTAATGTTTTCCGCCATTTTGTCAAGCCATTAAAATCTACGACAGATTGAACTAAAGTAAAGACATTCTACTGTACCTATGACACAAAGTGCACTTGTTAGCTTTTTCCTGATTGTGTGTTAAAGTATGCTGTTTTAGATTCTTCCTCTTAGCGAAAACTTTTTCGCATATATTACACCTAAAAATGCATAAATTTACGTTAATTCAGTTTGCACATGAAAATGAGAGTTGTGTGGAGAAGGTTCCTTGAGGCCCTATGCACCACGGAGGTGTGACAGGACAAAAAGAAGAAAAACATTTTTTTAACAATTTTACAATACTATCCTAATTAATAAAAAATATTTTAGAAATATAGAACTGAGTTGTAACTAAAAATAATAATAAAAAAAATGATAACTAACCATCACGCCGTCTCCCTGAAAGGGTAGCCAGAAAGAATGGACTGTCACACTTTAACCAATGCGGCACTCCATCCTTCTCTTTTCGCCCTGCGGGAGATGCGGTGTGATGGGTTGCGAGCCTCATCGCCATATCGCATTATAAATAATAAAAAATATACAAACCTGTAATAAATATAATAAACGGAATGAAAAATGGCAAATTTGGAGAAACTCGAAATTACAAATGAGTCATCCGAGAAAAATTCCCCCTTAAAAACTCTTCCAGTTTTACAGTTTTAATGAACAGACGGTTCTTTATCCTCGTTTTTAATAATCAATTAACTTTGACAAAGATTTGTATTCTCGAGCCTATGTTAACCCTTATGGTCCGAATGGCTACAATAGCAGTCAGCATATGTGTTTACGATTCAATGCCATATCTGAGGATTGATCGCACACAGGTCTTATAAATGCGTACCTTGCTGTCATTCCTCATGTGCACCACTGCAGCCTTATCTGCCTGTGACCTTACTTCTCTGGGGAGGTCATTAGAGCTGGTTACTTCGCTTCCGAGATATCTGAATTGGTCTACCTGTTCAATTTTTTCTTGAGAATGTCATACACTTCGTTTTTGGAATGGATATGATCATGTTGTATTTAGAGAAGGATTCGTCAAATTTTGAGAGCATTGCTTCCAAGTCATTTTCATTTTCGGCCACGATTGTGGCGTCGTCTGTACCCTAGTGTACCCTAAATTGAGAGATGCAACACAATAGATTCTCAGCCTAATGAAGCCGATGACCGCAGGGGATCGTGTGCAAAAAAAATTATGAATCAGGGCCCGGGTTCATACACAAAGGTAAGGTACTAGAGGTGGTCCGGCAGAGTAGGAACAAAGGAAGCAAAACATATAAAAGCCGTACAGCCAACCACTCTACACGTCAGTCATTATTACGACTTCTAACGGACACGAGTCTACGTTATCAAGTCTACGTCACGAGGGATCTCAGACTCTCTGCCGCCGATCGACGAAGCCACTCTACTACGTCACATAGCCTCTGGTGAGTCTTCGCTTCAGCTGACCAACACTACCGCCCAGCGTAACATCGTCTTCAGCTGCTCGCCACCCTGACTCCGCCCCGCTGCTATCGACACCCTGCGCAGTTACGCCGCCATCCATCCACGCTCCATTACGAGAATAAACGTTGAAACTTCCACCGTCTTTCAACCCTCACCACCCCCCAAATTTTTTATTTATTTTCACGCATATTCGCAGTTTAGCTAAATTATTGGGAAACATTTTCCTCACAGCATGTTTTTCTTTGCAGAAATTCTCAAAATTGAATAACTATTGGACGGGAGGATACTAGTTATAAATAATGTTCGAATTGGAATTGATTCAAGATGTTTTTCTTCTATTAATTTTCGATTTACCATCTGAGCCGTCTGTAATCAATACATTTTTATGTTATGGTTATTTTTGTATTGTCTACTTGTAAGAGTAACTTCTCAAAATTACAGTACTTTGGCTTGCGATTGCTGTCATTGAATTGTTGCTGTTTCGTTGCTCTCACATAAAATAAATATATTATTATAGGTGTCCAGCATACAGGAATTATTACAAAACCTAGCTAATTAACCATCATGAAATCTCACCAAAGGATAGGCTGAAATAATGGACTCTCATGACATACTTCTCTCGCTTCATCAACATTCACACATTGTATCGTGCACGCACGTCAATTTCTTTGACCCCTCGAAGCCGTGTAGCCGACATTAAATGAACGAAACGATGAATAGATATAAAAGAGTGTATGTAAACGACGTAAACGGAACAAGAAATAGAGGAAGACCGAGGAAACTTGGCACAATCAAATCAATCAAATGTTAAATATTTGATTGATTTGATCGTGTCAGGTTTCCCTAGGTTTTCCTCTATTTCTTTTTCCGTTTACATACACTTTTTTATCATTCTTTCATCATTCATTCCTTCCAAGTGTTTAAACCCTGACACTTGAATTATTTTTTTCATAACACTATCATTCGCACTGCTTTCACTTCTTATATTTGAATTTGATACTATTATATATTGCTATCATATACATATACACCATTGTTGGCTGTCCCAAACTTTCTTTCGATATCCCTCTCCACTCGCCCATTCTTTGTAAACATACTGTCAAGCTACATATAAATTATGTATTGTCATTTTTAGTCAAAATAAAAAGGTTTTTCTAAGAAGTTTACCTTCTCTGGTCTATTTCAATTTAATGTAACATAAGATAACTATATTTTTGAAACATTGGCCTTTCATTGGTAAATAATATATTTTTTGATAGAATTTTTGTATGGAAACGAAGCATGGAACTGGCAAAAGAAGGATGAAAGTAAAAAAAATGCAGTAGAAATGAGATCTCTTAGATGAATGTGTGAATACACTGTGTATGATAGAGTGTCGAATGAAAATATAAGAAGTGAATGCGGTGCGAATGGTGGTGTTATGAACAAAATAATTAAAGGATCATTAAGATGCTTTGGATACATGGAAAGAATGAATGAAGAAAGAATGGTAAAAAAAGTATATGTTAACGATGTAAATGGAACTAGAAATAGAGGAAGACCGAGGAAAACGTGGCACGATCAAATAAATCAAATATTGAATGTCAGAGAAATCAATGTGCGTGCATGACACGATGTATGAATGTTGAGGAAGCGAGAGAAATACGTCAGGAAAGAAAGGTGTGGCAGTCCATTATTTCCGCGTTAGTTAGTTAGTCAGTCAGTTAGTTAGTTAGTTAGTTATTTTTGTTTAAAAGCATTTTAAAAACACCAAACATAAGGATAATTTTATTTTTTATATAATCGCCTTTCCTTCAGCAATTTAAATATATTTTTTAAAACATTTTCACAACATATTATCGCAATTTTCACAAACACGTTTGGGTCTGTAGAGGCCCTTCCTCAGTGTAGAAATTATAACAATAAAATGAGACAAAATTGTTACTTATATAACAATCGCAAGGGGAGAGGAGTTGAGTTTATATGTAGGTAATTATTGTTATAAAATTTTGATTGTAGATAAAAATAGAAATTTTTATTTGGTTATTTATAATATTTTCTTTATTTTTTATTCCTAAAATTAAAAAAAGTAATAAAAATAATAATGCTATATTTTAATTATTAACGTGTATAATTTCAACACTGCTATATTTATTAAATGAATCTTTTTCAATGAGGTGGTAAGGGAATTCTAAAAATATATTATTTAAGAGACATATAACGTTCACTCTTATTCTTAAATTAAAGTTTTTAAAAGTATCGCATTGATTTACCTATAAAGAAAGATGAGAAATTATTTCCATTTGTACACTGAGGAAGGACATCTGCAACCCCAAACATTTACTTAAAAAAAATTAACATTTTATTGGAATTGAATTTTTAAATTAATCTTTTATTTGTAGATTGAACTCTTTGTATAATATATAAGTGTTTCGGAAAGTTCGATCCGTTTAACAGAGGGCTCTGGCTGCTTCAAGCCTTCAAATTTGGTGGCAATATTTTTTTTTAGTAAGACATTGATGGCAAAGATCGCCCGGAGAGATCGAAAAAGTTTGACCGAAAAATTAACTCCTCAAACCGGGTAAAACAGTCTCGGGAGAAGTCAACCGAAAACAACTAATGTGATTAAAAGAGGGAACTGGATGAAAAACAACCGGAACTGTGCAACAGGCATAGCAAGCTGATTCTTTAACACGACAAAGCTCAACCTCACATCGCAATCGCGGTCAAAAACTACATACAAAATGTGGGTTGGGAGATTATACTGCACCTGCCTTATTCACCAGAGGTGGCACCATCGGACTACCACTTGTTCAGATTAATGATGCATGCCTTAGAAGAGCAGCACTTCCATTCATATGCAGATGTCAAGAATTGGGTCGATGCCTGGATTACCTCAAAAGACAAGGCGTTTTTTCGACAATAGATATAATTATTGCCAGAAAGATGGGAAAAGTAGCTAACGATGGAAAATATTTTGATTGATATGTTTTTTTTATTTTACCTTTCAAATAAATTCGATTTTCCTACAAAAAAACGTACCGAGCTTTCCGAAACACCCATTAATTATATAATATAATTGAAATAAATATTTATACATTTTGTAAAGTAACAGTAAAATGTTGCTATTTCTCGAAGGGCAGCTCCATGCTAAATCACTCCGCCAAGGACAGAGACATTTTTAATAATTTTTTGCAAGTTGATAAGGGCGAAAAAGTTTTACAATTTTAAGTAATAAAATCTGGTCCAGTTTCCATGACTACTCGCGGAAGCACCTTAAACCTATAAAATTTATATTATTTTTACAGTCATAGATTTTTTGCAATTTTTGCAATCTTCAATTATTTTTATAATCTTAAATTTTTTTTTTGAATATTCAATTATTTTACAATCTTTAATTATTATTAGAACCTTAAAATATTTTTACAATCCATTTTCTATTTGTATGCCACAATGACCAATGGGGAGAATGAAAAATCACATTCAGCATTTTTTATGTTGTTGTTTATTTAGTCAATGTCTACATTCAGACATTACCTATCTATTTACCAGTGTTTATTTTATTTTGTATTTAATATAATACCGGTATAATATGGTTTCTTAATAAATAAAAACAATATAAAATACATTATTAAGGAATACAAAGTAGTATTAGGTTAAAAGGAAAGTAAAGATTTTTTTTGCATTTTACATCAGTTTGTTCTGGACTGTCGTTGAATAAACAGATGATATTTTAACTATACGGCTGCGAGACTTGGTGCCTCCTCTTCACCATCTTCATAAATGATATTGTGAAGGTGATAAACTTCTCGTGATTTCTTTTATTTGCCCATGATCTGAAATTATTCATGGAAATTAACAATCCTGAAGACTATCTTCGCCTCCAGTCGGACATCAATAATATTGTTAACTGGAGTCACAGTAATCAAATGCAATTCAATGTCTCTAAGTGCGTTATGCTATCTTTTACCAGAGCATTGAGAACTGTATATCATAAATACACAATGAACAAACAGCAACTAGCATATGTATCTACGATGAGAAATCTTGGGATCATCTATGAGAGTAGGCCGACTTTTCGTGCACATATCGAGAGGATTTGTGACATTGCACTGAGGATGTTGGGGTTCATCGTCCGGACCGGAAGAGTTTTCAGAGATCTTAATGTGCTCAGAGTCCTATATAACGCATTGGTTCGGAGCAGACTCGAAAGTGATTCTGTGATATGGAGTCCTCACGAGGCGAGATATTCCGTTATGCTGGAGAGGGTTCAGAAAAAAATTCTGAGGTATCTCTACATGAGGGAGTATGGTAGTTATCCGTGGCTCTATCCCACAGCATTTTTTTTGGAAATACTTGGGGCTAACTCTCTGCAGCTTCGAAGAGATGAGCACCTCATAACCCATTTCTTTAGATTACTCAGGGGATGTTTCGAGAACTCGGCCGTACTGGAGGATGTTGGTCTTTTTGTCCCCGATAGATATCTCCGACAGCGACAGCACAGATTGTTTTACCTACCGGCCGCCAGAACCAATCTGCCTCTGGTGACACCGGTGGGAAGAGCAATTAGTCTGCTGAACGCGGTCGCCTCGGAGATCGACGTCTTTTATATTAGTGAAAGTACGTTCAGGGGACAAATACTCTTGACTTTAGAAAGTATCTTGTCTTCCTAATGTCGAACCATCACTAATGCGTTCCTGGTAATATGTTGTATGTACGAGTATATTATATTTGACCTGTACTCAATAGATGCCTTAAACATTTATGCTGTTTGTAACGTCTTTTAAGTAAATAAACTGATTTGATTTGGATGATGGCACTTGCAATTCATTTGCAGAGTCTGATCTTTACAAAACCACAAAGGAATTGTCGCTAGACCTCGGCAGTCCACAGTTCAACAGTACAAAACCATTTAAAAACAATCATTAAAGAAAGTAGACATGGAATTCGCACGAAAATTCGTAAACACCTCTGGAACTAAGGATAAACATCGGTAAACATCAGTTTAACGGACTTGTCTAGGCATGTTCCAATTTTGAATATTGTTACTGGTGATGAAAAGTGGGTGCTGTACACAGACAAAAAATCTTTCCTCAAATCAAGTACCAACCCCTCGAACATCATAAACATTAAAAAATATAGTTGTTAATGATGGTTGAGGTATTAGTTTTGTAAAACTCCATTATTAATTTATAATAGTAAACACGATTGTTTAGTGGTTTTACTTGGTTTTAATTTATATAATTTATATATTATATGACGACCTTCGTGGAGGAGTGGTAAGTGCATTGACTGCAACCCCGAAGGTTCCGGGTTCGATTCCCGGCGAGGGCAGCGTGATTGTCACACTGTCTTTGGTCTGGTGTAGAATTCACGTGACAATAAAATGGCGATAGAGATTAGCTACCTATCACATGTCACAAGAATCACTATGATAGCTATAATACCCTTACATCGATTTGGCTCATGCTGTCATGATGTAAAGAGCGATTCAACAAAATAATAATAATATAATAATATAAATTGTGACAAATTTGTTTCGCCTTGAGAGGGCATTCTCAAACTAGTTTGAGAATGCCCTCGCAAGGCGAAACCAATTTGTCACAATTTATATAATTTATATAAATTAAAACCAAGTAAAAGCACTAAACAATCGTGTTTACTATTATAAAATAAAAAAATAGTTGTTAATGTTTGGTGGGATGTTTTGTAATTAAGTGGAGGATTAACTAACTAACTAACCATCACACCGTCTCGCCGAAAGGGTAGGCAGAAAGAATGGACTGTCACACTTTACCGATGCAGCACTCCATCCTTCTCTTTTCGCCCTGCTGGAGACGCGGTGTGATGGGCTGCGAACCTCATCACCACCACATCAGGTGGAGGGTTATGAATTATTAAAACCTGGTCAAACAGTAACAAGTCAATGTGTATTTTGCACAATTAGAGAAAATGAAAGAGGAAATGTTAAAAAAGTGAGTAAATAATCAAAAGATTCACATTCAGATTAGCACTCTTATAACATTTAGAATGTTCGCTTTGAAATAAAATTTACGTCACAGAAAAAACTTGAGTCACAGATTGTCAGATCTATTAAAAGAAAAAGAAGATGAGTTGAAAAATACTTGATCTGTGAAGAAAGATCATAGAAAACAATGTCAATTTTTGGTAAAATAATATTTGCACACTATTTGCAGAAACACAAAAATGTCACATGAAAAAAAATTTTAATTACTTTCCATTTTACCTAATACATTTGCAACTTAAATTTTTTGTAATAATCCAAAATAACGCCTTTAAATTGGTTTATTTAATTTTGCCCCTCTAACTTTTGATCCGTGAACTTACCTAACGTAGAACAGTTGAGATACCTAGCTGAAACACCCACCGCTGACAGTAGATTGTATTATCCAGGATATTAATGCCAGCCACTTTGATTAGGATGCTCTCAGTAAATCCAAACAGTTGGTGGAATTCGATGCTGTCTAGCGATGATTGTATCGAAGCTTTCAAAGATTCCTCGTCGGCTTAGCAGGAATGTGACTATAATTAATTATCAATGTCTCTTATTTTTCTCTTCCCACTGTTAACGTTTACTATTTTTACAAGGTGAAGTAAAAATAAAACAAATGTAAAAACTGAATACAGTTAAACTCGGTTATTACGATCACGGAAACAGCAGGATCTCAGATGTAACAAGGAAACAGATACTTCACATCTTCGTGTTATGACTATTTTCGTGAGCATTTAAAAATACCTATTCTCTGATATAACGAGTAATGCTTATAACAACCAAATTGAGTTGGTCCCGTCTTCCTCATAATAACCTTGGACTTGGATCTTCTGGCTTACAGAGGTTCAGCTCTAATGGCTATTCCTCTTATGTCTGTAGGAAACATTGTTGGAATGTAATTTGGTATTGGTTTTGGTTTTATGAGGGCGAGGGGGGATTTGGAGTTTATGGTAAAGTCTTACATTATTGTCAAGGAATGGAAGACCAAAGGAATGGAAGACCAGTTAGGGTTGGGATTGTATTTATAAAAAAAGTCTGTTCCTGAGGGGAAGATAAGAGCAGTGTCTGGATGGAGTTCTGGTAGGAGATAGCATCCTGCGTGAGACCTTTTTGTTTGGCGGAGTACGTAGTAGGCTATCGGGGAGGATTTTTATTTTAACTAAGTTCGACTGTATATATAAAAAAATTAATAAAAGAATAAAGTAAAAGATGAAGGAGCATTCATTAGTGGACGTGGATGTATGGACCAGATTTTCCTACTCAGCAATCTAACAGAGAAGATTCTGACCAAAGGTCGAAAACTTTTCTGCACATTTGTGGAAAGCGTATGACCGAGTCGATAGGAATAAATTATGAAGGTCTTGGCCGTCTATGGAGTAGGCACAAAGCTGATACACGCAGTGGCATCCCTTTATAAAGGAAGCATCACTTCATGGTTTAACATCACTAAAGGTGTAGTTGTGTGATGTTCCCGTGGTAGTTCGATCTGTACTTGGATAAGTGCATGAAAGGACTAGAGGGCGTAAGCGCTGGTGAAACTGTGTAAACGCAAATGAAGCTTTATTAACCGCTGGCAATATGGAAAATCTGAAAGTCTTTTTAACAATTTATGACGCATGCGCAATAAGAGTGACTTGTGATGAATATGTCTCGTATGGGTACGGCCACACCGAGGTGCCAGAGTAGGCGTCAAGACGAACCAGGCGAACCAACGACACACTTTACACTTCGCGCTACAGTACCTGATCACACGCCACCTGTGTCTTGACTCCTACTCCCGCACTCCGGTGTGGCCGTACTCTAAGTCGATGACAAATTGTGACAAGTGCGAATGGTGAGAAATTGCAGCAAGTTACCGCATTTATTTATCTGGGAAGAATGCTTAGAAGAAATGGAAAAATAGAGAAAGACTTTGAAGAAGGGTTGGTGCTGGGAACAAAGTAAATGGCACAAATGAGTAGTTAATTAACGTAAATGAAAACGTCTGTCTTATAAAAGTTATTTTTAATTTTTTATGGAATGACCTGTTTCGCCCTTTTATGGCATTAAAAAATTTTGATAATGCTTTAGAAGGGCGAAATATGTCATTCCATATAAAACTCAATAAAACTCTTAGAAGACAGACGTTTACATTTATATTAAATATATGGAGTTTTACATCATTGTTCAAGAAACAATATATACAAATGAGTTGAATATCTGAAAAAGCAAAGCATGATAGAATACCAAATGAAGATGATTGAATCATAACTAAAATGAAAAAAGAATTCCTGAGATGGTTTTGATGGTTTGACATATGGAACGAATGGATGAGTGAAGAATAGTGAAAATGTTGTATTCAAGCAGTGTGAGTGGAAAGAGAAGCTGTGGAAGACCGAGGAAAGCATGGGATGACCAAATTATTCAAACACTAAAAGGCGGGCCCATGTTAATATGTATGAATGTAGAGGAAGCTCGAGAGGTATGTCAGGACAGAGTAGTATGGCGGTCCATCCTCTCTGCCTGCACCTCAGGGGAAACGGGGTGATGGTCAATTAGTAAAAGATGAAATGAGAACTAATGACGACGAATAAATGAATTCAAAATAATAATTTTAAAATACGCACTACGCTTTACGCAAATTGCACTACACAAAATAACTAAAAAAAAAATTACTACCCCAATTTTTATTTTAACAATGCCCCCAATGTAATTATATGAAAAAAATAATTAATTGATACCAGAATTTTACTCCGTGTTCTTCTTTAGTCTTCGTGATATAAATAACCCACTAGAAAAATAATTCAGTTACTTTAGCAAGTCAAGTACAGTAGACGCTCTCTTAACCGGCCTTGATGGGACTGACCCAGGGCTGGATAACAAAAAAGCCGGTTAAAGAGAAGGTAGTGAAAAACACATTTTAAAAAAAACACTTTCACAAAGAAGAAAAAAAACACTTTTTTTTTTCAAAACACTAAGAAAACCGAACTTCTGTATTAGAAACTGACACATTAAAAATGAACATTTCACAAACTGTAAAAAATATGTACGGGAAAAAGCCACACTTCACTCCAATTTTTTTTTTAAAGTGCATACAATAGATTAAAAAATTCTGTTATTTTCTGCTGCATCTTCTTACTGCAGTAGAACCCTTCTGCTGCTGAATGTACATCGCCGCCACCTGTAGAGCCTCTTTTCCTTCGTCGTGGCTAACTGTGTTGTCTTATTCGTACTCCTCACAGTCGACTTCCTCTTTCTCTAGTACTTTGTTGAGAACAGACTTCCTAGAAGAGGCCAGTTAAAGCGGTGGGACGGTTAAAGCGTGGCCAGTTAAGAGAGCGTCCACTGTAAATATATTTTAGATCAAGAACAAATGATCTTGTATCAATTGTGCCGAAATCATGGACCGCCCAAAAAAAATTATTCAATTTTTCTTCCTTACTAATTAAATGGAAAATATAAAGGAACTTTTATACTCTCCGATTATTCATTGTGAGCATAAAATATAGGAAGAAGAAAAAAACAATTAAAATAGTTTTTAAAATCTATAAGTGAATCACATACAAGCTATAATGTCTACAATGCCACCACCAATACATTGCACCGCATTAACCTCATGTATACTGCCCCAACCGTGGAGCAATTGAATATTCCCAGATTACCAGTGACATCTATTGGTGTACACAAAATTAAATAATTTATAGGCTAGTTATGTTTTACAAACTGAAAAAATTATGTTTCATAGATGTCGTTGATATCTTACTACTCGAGAAGTTAAGTCGGCCAGTGCTGTTTTTAGCCATATGAGGAAAAAAGTCTTTGATAACCATGACCTTAGGAAGTACAGCAAGGTGCTTGTTTACAAGTCCGTTGTCCTTCCAACACTTGTATATGTTACTGGCAAATACAGGGCAGTATTCATAATGCTAGGTCGTTGTCATTGGCATTTGTATTTGTTTATGATACATTGCCTGGACATTATAAATACTGCTATTATTTCTCACACTGCATTGTCGCTTGCGTGTTGACGAGTACTCTATTATTTTCAGTTTTTTGCTGGGCTCTAAACTCGCGAAGTCACATTGTATTGACTTAAATTGATTCTGGGTTTTTGTTTATTAAGTGTTAGGTTGGGTTAGGTTAGGAAGAAATATTTTGGCGTTTGTTATTGAAATAACATGTGCCAATCTATATAAATTAGGCACGATACATGGAATCCTAAATCAACTTTATGCTAGAAGCTAACCTAACACTTTACTCGCGAGGATAGTACCAGCAAAGAACTGAAAACAATCAGGAACTCGTCAATGTGCAAGCGAGCATTATACATAATGCCCCGGCAATGTAATATTTTCTGTATATACAATTTATATATCTATATTTTTTAATTCCCCGGGCATAAAAATAATACCCAATTATTTAATTACCCATATATACGCCTCGGAAACATGAACCCCATATAGAAGGTATATAAAAGCCCTGTCTGCGAAGGATAATAAATGTGAAATGGCAGGACAAGCGGACGAATGACAGCATACTTGCTGAGGTCAATATGACGAGTATTAAGACAACTAGACTGGGAATAATAATAATATGGTAACTTTTTGTGATCTAATCACCTCAAGGGTGCATTAAGACGTGTTTTAAATCTAAAAATCTAAATATGAACTCTGAATCTGATATTCGCGATCAGTTAGAAAGTATAATAGAACAAAATATACAAGTTTTAAATTGAAAAAAGATGGGTTTTCAGCTAAGATCTGAAATCTTATATATTTGTCATGTTATAAGAATTCCTGAAACTAAATCCTAAGAAGAAAATACTCTTCTCTCAGTTAACTTCACATGCTGGTCAGAAGAAAGCTTCAAAG
Organism: Lepidostoma basale; assembly: GCA_022606425.2. Taxonomy (NCBI): domain Eukaryota; kingdom Metazoa; phylum Arthropoda; class Insecta; order Trichoptera; family Lepidostomatidae; genus Lepidostoma; species Lepidostoma basale. The sequence goes on from JAHDVF020001288.1 coordinate 239,958, forward strand.
ACTCCAAAAGACTAATATTAAAAGAGAATGCTGGGAAAGAGGTGCAAAAGATAGATCTAGAAGGAGAATAACAGATACAACACCACAGACGAGGAGAGAAGAGGAGGTGACGAAAGGAGAGACCATCAGGAGAAGCCGACCATGCCGTATCACCAGCGGAAGGAGTAGGCAAAAAGGGTAGAGCGTCACACTGATCTTTTCTTATATACTTCTCTCGTCTCCTCAACATGCATACATCTTACCAACATAAAAAAAAAATATTTGAAATGCCAAGTATCCCATGGTCACCCTCATTTCTTGCTCCAATCACATCATTAATGTATGCTTTCTATATCAATATCTTCATTTATTCTTTCAATGTGTCCACCAAAACTTTTTAATGAACCTTTCATTATTGTATTCACAATGCTTTCATTCACACTGCATTCTTATATTTGCATTTTACAATATCATATACGGATTTGAAACACATTAATCTAAGAGATCTCATTTCCACTGATCTACTTTCATCCTTTTTTGCCAGTTCCATGATTTACTTCCATACATTTCAGTACAAGAACAGCATTGCGCACTGCCATCTTAGCTTTTTTACATAGACTCTTGTTTGCGATGACAACTTTTGGCGACCATTTTGTTACATGGTCCTCTACACTCGCCCATTCTTTGTAAACATACTTCCTAAATATACTAATTCATCCACATGTTTAGAATTTCAATATTCACACTAATTTTGTAGACTGTCGTGATTTCATATATTTTTTTAACCATTACCATGGACGCATTCACATTCATCAGGTTATTTCGTATACTTACTTCGCACATTCTAGACACCAAGATTTGTAGATCATGCTCGCTATCCACAAGTAGCACATCTTGGTCCCTTATTACATTATAAAATATATTTCACTCAACTAAGGGTGTTCGGAAAAACGGCTAAAATTATCTTCTGCATAAACACATCATAAATGATGGCTTGGCTTCATCTTCTTCCTCTTAGTTTAGATCGTATGTATGACCTGTTTGTGACAGTGAGTTGTCCCGGGATAACTTCCTGGTAGTCTCTTGCTGCTTGGGTTTTCATCTTTAACTATTTTCGCAATTGTTGTATTCTCAATGCGATCCACGTGGTCTCTCCAAAAGCGCCTTCTGCTTCTTCCCCATCTTACTATTTTATGTCCTCAACACCACAGACAGACCTTATCGTTTCATTTCTGATCCGATCTCTGAGGGTTTTGCCTGCGATGGAGCGTAGGGTTCGCATTTCTTCTACTCTAAGAAGGTTCTTAGTTCAATTGGTATCGGCTCTGACCTCCATTCCATACGTCCTGATGGGGCGGACACATGCCTTGTATATCTTGACTTTACTTTCGGTTAGTATGTATTTGTTCCTCCATATGGTGTCGGGCAAGCAGCCAGCCACGGCTGTCGCTTTGTTGGTTTGTGCTCGCACTTCGTCATATAGGTCACTGTAGCTACAGATTTCTACGCCTAGGTAAGTGAATCGCATGACTTGCTCAATGGGTGTGTTATCGATGATCAGTTTACATCTGACCAGTTCTTTTGATATTGTTAAGCATTTCGTTTTACTAGTAGAAAATGTCATGTTATAAGATGCGTTGGCTATTTATATAAATAATGTTTCCGGCATTTCTTGATCCTGTGTTGACGCATACAGTATGAGAATTATCAGGATATCAGGTCACACAAAATGTGTTGATTTCCAAAAGAAGTGCCCCACTAAAATTCATTGCGCCTGATATTGATATTATTTGATCCATGTGAAAATTGATTATTGTTATTAATTTGTTATTACAGCGCAAACCAAATCAACGCAAAGAGTGAAAAAAAAATAAGTTCAAAAGAAATATACATGCATGAACTGTGTGAATATCTCCGTGACATTTAGAATTTGAAAAACAAAACTGTATAATAAAAATATTAAAACACGACAATGTTTTAGAGGTGACCTCCATTTTCACGTGTAAGTATATAACTACAATATAATCTAAGAAAGACTCATTATATATAGATAAATATTATAATATTAATTATATACTTATTAATTATATAAGTCTGAAGATGGAGGTCACCTCCGAAACATTGTTGTATTTTAATATTTTTATTATTATTGTATAAAGATTTTTTTTTTATAAAAGACTAACACCAAAGATTTATATCAATGATATTAGAATTTCTTTCACAATCTTCAATATGAGCAGAAAATAGCTCATTATTATGAAAAAGGAATCTGATCGTGTCCAGGCTCGAACCCAAGTCCCCTGGATCAGGAGTCATGCGTTCTATCCCCTAGATCACCACCCGATTTAATAAATTAAAGTGGAAAATATACGGTGTTGTTTTTAAAACTACAATGGAATTCCAGTGTTAATGCCTTAACTTTAAATAAAAAGAAATATGACAGATAGAACATTACTGGTCTTATCAATTGGGTGTTCCCTAATTAGATATAGCTTTCCAAAATACCACTGCCCTCAAAAGTATTATCTATATACGACCATGGTTCGCTCAGTACTTGAATACGTATCTCTCGTATGGTCTCCTTATTATGCAGCACATATCCAACGCATTGAAAGAAACGTTCATTAAACACATCAATTTAAAAATGTGTAGGTCATTTTCAGATTACAAGTCTGCCCTTGCTTTTCACTCCTTAGACTCTTATATTAGACGAACACTTGATGATATGATGTTGCTTCAAAATAGACAACTATGAACTTTTTTGTAAATTGACACTTAAGACACATTGTAAGCCAAGTTCCACCTCTCTGCTTATCGCACTAACTAAGCTCAGAGCGCGGCAATGTACCGGGTTTGCGATAGCTACGACAAGTGCTTTAATAACATCGATGTGTTCCATCTGAACTAATGTATTTTTTTTAAATGGTCAGAGAAAAAAACCTTTCGGCGTGAATGAACCTACAATGTCACTTTACTTTTTTATATATTTTTTTTTAAGCGAAACTAGTTGACTTCAAATATAATTACCATTCTGTGGTTAAACATAAAGTGTCTCTTTATTTTTTCATTTATTTGTTTCAATAAAGTCAATGTAAAACATTAACCCCCCTTATTGATTTTTTTTTTTCTTTTTTAATGGGTTTTACTGTACGTTTTTATTGTACATTTTTATTGTTGTGTTGTTGTTTAAAATGGCACAAAATAATATATCTTAAGTTACATTTCAAAAAATACATATATATTTAAACATTTATTCGCGTTTCTCTTACTCTCCTTATAAAGAAAAATGTCTTGTGTTAAGGAGAGGAGTATCTTGAATGTCATTTAAATTTAATTTATGTCATTGAAGAGTTACAGTTCACTACATTTTAAAGTTTTTGATTGAAAGTTTATATTTATTGTATGAGACCTGGTTTCCGAGTTCTTCTGGGAGGGCATTAAACCATTTTTGTCCATTAAATTCAAAATGATGCTGGGCTGTGGTTGTATTTACTTTTTTTAACATAATGCATCCCTTGCTCCTTGGTCTCTGACTCAAGGTAAAGTAATTATTTTCTGTTTTTAGTTTAAAAACCTTCAGCAGTACATTTTTCTTATAAAGTTCACTAACCCTCCTCACGTTGAATTGCTTGAACAATTCGGCTGAAGAGAAGTCTATCGGTTTTCTGAGGATAATTTTTAAAAGCTTTCTCTGAGCAACTTCTAAAGGCATCATGTGGGTCTTGAAAGCGCCTCCTCAGCCAACAATTCCATACTGTAAAATTGATTGTAAATCGCAAAGTAAATCATTCTTAAAACGTTTTTTGAAACAATATTTCGAAGACTGATGAAAATATGAAATAGTTATCTAATTCTCCTAGTAACTTGGTCAATCTGCTCCTTCCATTTCATCTCCTGGTCAATTGTTATCCCCAGATATTTGATGGAGTCTTTCCTGTGTGGCAGTTATCTCTACAGAATAGTTCGTTGCTGCATTGGTGCGTATGGATTTTGATTGGGAAGTTTCATGGAATTTTGGTTTTGTTTATTACATATGTCATTATAAATGTTTTTTCTGCATTCATTGTGATGATGAATGAATTAACCAATTAGTGGCGATGGGGTTCGCAACCCATCACACCGCGTCTCCCGCGGGGCGAAAAGAGAAGGATGGAGTGCCGCATTGGTTAAAGTGCGACAGTCCATTCTTTCTGCCTACCCTTTGGGGAGATGGCGTGACGGTTAGTTAGTTAGTTATTATATTAATAATTCTACAAAAACACCCAAATTAAAAGTTTGTTGCCAGCTTCAGGATGTAAAATCTAGTAAAATAGCCTTTTTTTTAATTTTACAATTAACCATTAACCAACAATAAACCATCACGCCTTTTATCCGATAGGGTAGGCAGAGAGAATGGAATGCCACACTATTAAAGTATACATTCTTAACCATTCTTTATTCATCCATGTCTCCAAACCAAAGCAACGATCCTTTCATAATAATTTCTTCCACTATATTCATTCCAGATATAAGCATTTGAAATTCTATCAAATATCGTTTTATCTCAACTCTACCGCATTTATTCTGCTCTCATCATTCTACTACCAGTTCCATGCTTCGCTTCCATACATAAGGTTTGGAACTAGAACTCCATTTTGAAAGGCCATTATGAGTATCATTGATAAATTCTTGTTCCAAATAACTACTTTCATATTTATCAATTCCCGTAAGTTAAATTTGACTGCTCTACGCTAACTGTCTTGTAAAGTTTTTAATGACACTCCAATCCAGCAGCGAACCTGATAGGTCCAGGTCCAGTTCTAGATCCTGAGAACACAAGATAAATCCTAGATGCAGCCCAGACACTTCTTCATATCACAAGTTATTTGTTTGATTGTGAACTATAGAAAAAAATATAAATATGCTCATGAACATGGCCCTGCTAATAAAATCGCAAGTTTCTAATAAGTTCAACGACAAAAATGAGAATCATAGTGCTGTCAATCAAACCGCTCATAAGAATGCTGTTGAGACCAAACAACTCTTTTTGGTTCTCTCTTATTTTTAAATTTGCATACGCAGTGACAATGCACAATAATATAAGAAAATGATTGACTCGCACTTACTTGAACTGGGTCTGCCCTTTGGGAACGGGTCCAGAGTGCTTAGTCATGTGGGCGGCGTAGGAGTGCTGGTTGTGATAGGTGGCACCGCACAAGGTGCAATGGTAGCGAACCTCCAGCACCAGGCGCGCAGGGTCTCCATCTTCACCTTTTTCCTCCTTAATAGTGGCCACCGCTCCACCGCCACTTGCAGACACTTGACCCACCTGTAAACACCACCCCCGTCACATGTCATTACTATTGATAAAGAGCTAATAAAAAAATGTAAATGCTAACTTGTTATAAGACCCATAAAATAATTATACATTACCGTTCGTCTGCCATCTATGTCACTATCGACATCGTCAACATCATCGTTATTATCTCCTTCGTCACTGCTTTTGTCTCCGTTCACAAAATTATGAATCGCACTATTTTTACGCTTTGGCAATTTATCCTTATGGCACGCCCTCAAGTGTTTAGACATGGAGATTTTGTTTGGGGCGTCCACCCCACAGTATTCGCAATTATATTTCACCACGCCCTTGACCGATATGGAGTTCATAACATTGTCAATATCTTTAACGGAATGGATAGCCAGCAGGTGTTTCCTCAAATGGTCCCTTCTAGAGAATACTTTCTTGCACTGGTTACAATTGTAACCGTCTCCCTTGTGGACTGCCGTGTGTCTCTTTAGTGACTTTATACTGATGTAAGACTTGGTGCAGATATTGCAAGAGTATGCTTTTTCTGAAAACAATAAAAAAAATGTTTACTTTGTTGGTAACGTTACTTGGAATTACACATTATGCACACATTTTTTATACAACAAATATAATGGAAGTAAATCTGCAAAGAGTCCAAATTTTCCACTTCTGCAACTGAAGCAAAAACTTCATTTTGCGAAGAATGTCTTAATAATGCAAAAATATGGTATTCGAGGGACCCAATACCCAATAAATAAGATGGATGTTGTAAAACTTTGATATCCAACTCTTTGAATTGTTCCTGTGTGATTCTTGACGATTGTGGTTGCATTGTCTTGCTGTCGTAAATATATTTTATTATTCATTAAAACTAATCGCTTTTATAACATTTCTTCTTTCAATCTCTCTAATTGTCCACATTCAACCTTGGCTGTAGCTGTTTGAGCAAGTTTTAATGATTCATAATGAATTATTCCTAAAAAAAATCCAATCAGCCAAAAACAAATATTTTTAATTTTTATGGTGGTCGAGAGACTGAAGGTATTGATTTAAAATCATTGTTTTTTTTATAACCGCAACCACTTTTCATCACCAGTAAAAATCCTCAGACAAGGATCAGTATCATGTCTAGTGTGTTGAATAAAACACTTACAATTATGACACAATATAAAAGGGATTTAATATTTTTTTTAAATACCTTTTTCTGATTTCAAAGGGCTTCTTTCCGGAAGGAGTTCCACTTTTGGTTCTGATTTATATACAAATTCATTGTAAGGGTGCCCATCATATAGGTGTTCAGACGGGCCGATCTGTTCTACCTTCACATGGTCGGTATCTATGTCATCCACCAAAACTGTTCGAGAAACATGCTCGCGTAACAACAAATCAGACTTCTCAATTAACGACTTGAAGTTCATAGCTGAATCCAGAGAGGACACGCACTGCATGCACACTTGGCAGGGCAGTCCATCGCTCTTGATAATCTAAAAAAGTATGCAAGATATTAAAAGTGATAAATAATTTTTTTTTTCTTCTATGTTTGCCATACTTTGTGTTGTATATGTTTTATTTGTCTTTTTCTTTTTTTATATACTTTTTTTATACAACACTATTAAAATTACGTATCAGACATGTTGATAAGTAATTGATATGTTAATATGTATGTATTGATATGTTAATATGTATTGATATGTAATTTCAGACACGTTGATATGTAATTTTAATAATGTTGTATATACAAAGTATATAAAAAAAGAAAAAGACAATTATATTTTTAATAAACATTCAATATAGTAATAAATTTTAATTCAATTTTTTTCTTTTTCTTTTAATATACAAAATATAACAAACAAGTTGAAGACTGGACAAAACAAAGGTGCCAATTAGTCTTAAACCTGCAGGCCAATAATTAAGCAAAAATGTGTAATTTAATCGTTCAGTGTATTTCAAACGTCGCCCTAAAGATGGCACCCATGGTGCATGACATATGGAACAGAAAAACAGTTTATTGCTTATTTTCTCTGCTTTATGTTTAAACCATTTGGCACCTTTGTAATAACCAGTCTTCAACAACAAAACAAAATATTTTTCAAAAAAGGTTGTTTAATTACTTCCTCTGTCCCATAATAATAGTTGCACTTTATGAATTTCATTTATCCTATGAAATTAAAAAGTAGCAAAAGAAAATAAATATAGAAAGCAACATTCACTATCCAAAACCTGATTAAATTAAATATACTACTCCTAATTTTAATTTCATTTCTGCATTTTAAAGTTGTAAGATCCAGCGGATGAAATTTAAAAAATTGTTATATTCGTAAAATTGGCTTAACCTAAAAATTTTAAGATGCGTCAAAAAAATGACCGATGTCATGAAACATGATTTTGATTGAAAGCTTCGCAATTTCGCGCTACAACATAACCCACGGGTGCATTCTGCAATAATTTATTATGATTCTTCTTCTTCTTTTAATAGATCTGACGATCCGTGACACAGAAATCATGCCTCGTCGGATGATGAGATCCAGCTGTCCTTCCATCTCTTAGATGGTCTTCCAGGTGGGCAGTATCCGGAGGGGATTTCATAAGCGGCTGTATATGCAAGTCTGTCACCATCCATTCGGGCTACATGGTCCCTCCAGTATCTTCTTCTGGATCTACTCCACTGAACGATATCCTCTATTTCGCAAGTTTTTCTTATGTCTACGTTGCGGACACGATCTCGGAGAGTTTTTCCAGTACAGAAGACACTCTCTTAACCGGCCTTGACGGGACCGACCCAGAGCCAGATAAAGTAAAAGCCGGTTAAAGAGAAGTTAGTGAAAAGCATATTTATAAAAACACTTTCGTAAGGGAGAAAAAAAACACATTTTTTTCAAAACGCTAAGAAAACAGAACTTTAATTCTGTATTAGAAACTCACACATTAAAAATGAACATTTCACACACTGTAAAAATATGTACGGGAAAAAGCCACACATCACTCCAAAAGACCTTCCAAAGACTTCCTAGAAAAGGCCGGTTAAAGCGGTGGGACGGTTAAAGCGGCGCCGGTTAAGAGAGCGTCTGCTGTAATTGATATTGGGACCATCATCTCCGATGTTCTTAGTAGTCCCTTAGTTCGCACAGTGTAGGCCCGCATCTCTACAGCGTACGTCATGATAGGTCGCACTCATGTTTTATAAATTCTGATCTTGCTGTCGATACGCATGTGCTTGTTCTTCCAGACCAGATTCTTCAGGCATCCTGACACGGCAGAGGCTTTACTGACTTGTTCTCGTACTTCGGTATAAAGGTCATTTTGGCTGCAGATCTCTACTCCCAATAATTTCCCATTTAAATATTCACTAGCTACCATTATTATGAGACAGAAAGTAAAATAATTTGCTGTTTTCATACAATTCTCAATTAACCTAAAAAAACATCTTGATTAATCAAAACTGTTTTAAAACATGGACATTTTTATTGCAATGTACAAATTATTGATCAGTAGATCGAAAACAAAATTTCCTTCCATAATACAAAATAAACCTAGAAACCATTTTTTATTATTAACGGATTATAAATTAAAATGTTAAATTACACTAACGTTTAAATATTTCACACATAAATATTATAATAAAAATATATTAACGATTTCTTACCCTGACAGAAGAAATTGTCATAATCATTTCTGAGAAACTAGGAAAATCAGGTTCCGTCGAAAAAAGCGGATACATCGTTTGCCCCTCGCACATGCAGGCTCGACAAATCTTTCCAAAATCCATTTCCATTATAAATATTTGATTATTTTATCTTCTTCTTCTTCAGGTGCCCTGTCGGGTCCCCCCAGTGTTGGCGATCACCTCGGCGAACCTGTCCTGCGCCTTTCGGAACAGCTCCTCCACACTTCGAATGCCGGTCCACTCCCTCACGTTTCGCAACCAGGACATTTGTCTCCTTCCGGGCCCTCGGCGTTATTTTATAATTAAAAGAAAATAAAAATAACATCAAATATTTGATTATGTAGATGCGACAATTGATTAAAAAATTCATATATATACATATTTTGATCACACATTAATGTTACTTTGTTAAAATAAATAAAATAATTGTTTTTAATATAAAATTTGTGATGACTTCGGGTACCATAAAAAGTACGCCATTTCCGATAATGACAGACAGCCACCAGCCGAGTCGCCCAAAGACAATTTTTGGCGTCTTGAAAATATTTACAAGGCCGTAAGCGCATAGACAATATTTGCAACGTGGAGCTTTTCTGGGCCGTTAGTATGTATTATATCTCGTGCCATGATCTCATTTTATTTCGATTATAGATTTCAATTTAATGAAAAATACGACTATGATAGTATTATTACTCTTTATATACGTGTTACAAGCATTTTTATATAATACATTTGGGTTTTTGATCAGTGCTGCTATATCAATTTGGCTGCCAAACCGCTCTGCACTGAAAATTATTTATAACATTTTCAAAGAATGTGATCTAGAACCTTCCCCATTTGTAAAGTACCAACAATTGTTAAACACAAATGTATTGCAGCGGTATTCCTGTATGTGTCACATAAAATGACCACCCTGATATGATCAGATAAGTCTTGTGGTCACGTTCCCTTTACATTTTCCATTATTATGAGATTTTTGGGGTTGTCCTGATCTCTCCGGGCTTTGTAGACAAAATATTTAAGCACTATGAAACGAATCTTGGCCTGATGATCACCTAATCAAGGATCGACTGGTTCGTTTTTCTCGCACCCATCTACATTTACAAACCTAATCTAAGTTTACAGCTTATCATTTTTAAATAAATCTTGTATCAGCGTTTTACATCAACACAAGCTTTGTTTTAAGATAATCATTAAACGTTTTTATAACAAATAACGCCATAAAATTGCTCACAATATTGCACTAGATACAATTATGAATTTTAATTAGAAAAACGATTCTCTGCACCCGACCAGGTGAAAAACAAAATGTGGGAAAACTTAAACTAATGTGGATGGATAGTGCGGAAAGAAATCTAAGAACGCTTAGAGTTGTAAATGGAGGATAGACAGTGAATTCTGGAGGAGACCAAGAGTGGGCTGTAGTGCCACTGATGATGATGATAATGAATTTTAGTTTGAGACCGTATTTACTAATGCAGTACTTTACATCTCACAGATATTCAATAATTAAAAATGAACTCTAATTTTTTACAACATTTTGAATGTATACAAATACTTGCAGACGAACAGCTGGATTTCACCCATTGCAGGCTATCAATTCAAGAATCAATTGTATCTCAATAGAGACGAATATGCAAATTGGAAACAGAATATGGTTGATCAAGGTGTTTACAGGACTTATGACCTGTCATTGGTTGGGTTAAGCGCACGCTTTATGTAATACAACATTCCCCCATGGGGAATTAACCCAACCAATGACAGGTCATAAGTCCTGTAAACACCTTGATCAACCATATTCTGTTTCCAATTTGCATCTTCGTCTCTATTGAGATACAATTGATTCTAATTTTTTAATTCATAAAAATACTCGTACTTTATCTTCTTCTTCTTTTTCTTCTTCTTCTTCTTCTTCTTCTTCTCCTTATAGACCTTTGGTATGTTCCTGAAATCAGGCTGACCTCTCTTGGGAGGTTAACTCCCAAATATCTCTCCATCTCTTCGGTGGTCTTTCGGGGGGACGGCAGCCAGCAGGAATCTGATGCGCCACAGCGTGTGGGATTCTGGTGGGATCCATCCTCTGTACCTGCTCATTCCAGTATCTTATGCGTTGTCTGCCCCATCCACGACATCCTCCACCTTGCAGATCTCGCGGATGGCCGTGTTCTTCACCCTATCTCAAATAGTCCTTCCCGCTATCATCCTCAGCGTCTTGATCTCTGCCACCCGTACTTTAGCCTTTGTTCTTGTGGTATCCGCTCTGGTCTCAATACTATATGTCAGTATACTTTATCAGAGACCCTTATTATTTTATTTAAATTAAAATTATGTGATAAAAATGTATCACAGGAAGCAGGACTAGGAAATACATAAACGCCATGGGTAAATACAATCGAAAATAAGTCAATACTCTAGGTATCGGATGCTTCGCTTTACAGTCACTTCATTATAACATGATTGTTATGTAGCACACCCTACAAAATATACTTACTTTATTCCACACATATCATCTATTGGAAAGAGGTTGATGAGTCCATGGGTTATCTGTGCTTAACTGTTGGTTGTGTCACTATTTTGTGAAATCCTGTTTTAATTTATTTAAATTTTAACGTCGATAGATTGGATTGGGCTTTTCAGTCAACAATAATTATACCAGATTTACTGACATTGACTCACATTGACATTAACACTAGATTTATTGGCATTGAATGCATATCCATTTTTTTCTGAAATTGACGGGGATTCTAAATAAAGTATTTAACATCTAGACCAGTGGTCCCCAAAGTGGTCTACATCGACTTGCAAGGGGTCTACGACAAGTGGATAAATGGGGGTCTATGAGATGATTCAGCTGAAATATGAAATATTGAAATTTTGATAGTGTTTTCAGGAGCAAAAAAAAGTTCGACAACGAATTCCAGATTATTTTTTCTATTGGCCTAATTTTGCTCTGTTTCAGCTTCAAAAACTCATTTTATAGTAACAGGTGAATTTGTGTAAAAAAAACATGCATTACTCTACAGTACTGGAAAAATAAATAGAGGTTGTTTTTTTTAACAAGTCTCGTATTTTTTGCGCTTCATCATCTCGGCTTTTCCGGATAATTGACATTCCGGTTAACTGACGTCCGGATAAAAGACGTTCTACTTTAGTTGAACCCTTCAATGACGACGGATTCCGTAAATCTAGTGTTAATTTTGCATTTCTGATCCCTACTTACCACGCGAATGCAATCAGAATAAAGATCCCCAAAATGTATTTGAAGATACCGTTATCATAAAATTATAGAATAAGAATATCATTATTATCCTTTTAAATTATTTCTGATTCCCTATAAATGAGAAACTTAAATGTGTAATGGGTATGGTTAATAAATAAATTTATTATTTCAAATACTTTATTATAAGGATAGTCCTTATGGACATGGTATACAAAGGATATAAAACTGCTTAACACATTGTGTGCGGGAAACTTCAACATATTTGATTCTTGACATTTTAACAGATTTCATTTTTACCACATATGTTAACTGGCAACAAAAGATTTTGTTGAAAGTTTTTGAACCCACGCTAGAGGAGACTTACAGATTCAAAATCTATCTTGAACTAGAAGTACTGTAATAATGGAACAATTATATTGTTTTTAATTTACAGTAAATTTTCTAGCACAAAAGCACCCGCATACAGTGTGTTAAAATAAGTCGACACAAAGTTACACTTTTTTTTATTAAATATTAACCTTAATAATTAATCACACTGAGTTATAATTTAAGGTTAAGTTATATATTATATAATATTTAAATAAACCCGTGACAAAAATTAACACCGTTGACAACTTGCTGAATGTATCAAATAATAATTTAAATAGGCAAAAATCCAAACGTCCTCAAGAAAGAGAACGAAAATGTTTTGAATACAAGAGAGCTAGAGAGGAAAGTAATTCGAAATGCACACTATGCGTAAATACATCAAGTTATTTAACATGTATAGACATCAATAATCAAACGTTATTATCTAAGGATAATTGTCAAATAATAAATACCCCAGTTATTATTGATAATAATAACCCAGACAGACAGCTATGAAAAATCTCTACCAAACATTTAACGAGAACTTTTATGAGTTATTTTGAATTTTGTTGTAATTATTGTTGTATGACAGTAATGTAGAGAACAAAGGAAGAAGAATTTATATGTTGTAAACTTGGTTTACTGTACGATTGTACAGTGAGCCAAGTTTATAAGGGGTAGGAAACTTTTACTTCCGTGAATATTACACGGGTTGCAAGTAGTAAATAAATTATAAACATTACCTTACACAACCGTTGTATGAAACCTCGGGTTTATGGCTTAAGTTCTATTTTTTTATCTCTACATAAAGTTATTTAACACGCATAGACATCAATAATCAAAAATTATTATCTAAGGATAAGTGTGCAATAATACCCCAGTTGTTATTGATTATTAAATATAATAATAACCCAAATAGCTGTAAGAAATCTCTATGGATCTTTTAACGATCGAGCTCTGTTGTTTTTCATCTCTCCACTAAATGTAGTTAGCTTAATGATTTTTTGACACATTGACTGTAAATATGAAGTAGCATTTATTCGAGATGGAGCAATATTCATATTTTATCAGCTTTAAATGTATAAAAATTAATTTAACGGGGTTATTAAAGGTAAACATATCTAAATCAGTGATTCCCGAAGTGGTCTATATAGACCCCCAGGGGTCCATGACAACTTGCAAGGGGTCTACGACAGTTACAAACAAAATTGGGGGTCCGTGAGATGTAAATGGGGGTCCAAGAGATGGTTGAACTAAATTAAAGCAGGATATTGAAATGCAAAACGAATGTCGAAATCTTCTGCGACCTTTTTTTTAGCTCATTTGGGAAAAATTGAATTCCGGTTAGTATGTAGAATTCGGCAGCGGCCAATTTTTTTAGCTCATTCGAAAAATCAATTTTAGACAAAAAATGTTGGGAATCTCTGATCTAAATTAATAAATAGTCCTGTATTATAAAAGTTTATCATATAAAACACTACTACAGATATAATATTGATTATAGAATAATATATACTACCGGCATATAGTAGAATAATTATATATTTTTTAATTATTATTGGTAATAAATAGGTTATGCTTTAGGGAAAATAATAAATAAACATAATTTTGTAAACCCCATACATCGGTGAAGGTGTAAACTAAAAATTAAATATATAATAAAAAATCTAGATAATTTTCTGTTTTACCGACGGTGATTTCATTTCGTCTCTATCTAGATGTCGCTAGGTAAATGGTTTAGCAATTCAATGTTTCAATACAATATTTGCCTTACGTTAATTTAACTTGTTGGAGGCAATAATATTGTTGTATTTTGTCATCCTTAACGTGCCTAAAACATTTTTTATTAAATATAGCACACCAAAACACATTTTAAACATTGTTTTAAGTTTATTACACATCGTATGACTTAGAATTAAAATAATTTCAGTGGAACCTCTCATAACGAGTAATTCGCGTAGCGAGCAAAACAGATTGTGAAAAAAATGCTCCCTTAACGAGTGACATTTCGCAGAAATATTCCCGTTGACAGTTTTAAAACATTAATCAATTCCTTCGTCGTATCACGACTAGATTACTGCAACTGAGTCTACGCCAACATCCCAAAACAGCAAACTAATAAACTCCAGTCTGCATTCAACGCAGCAGCAAGACTGATAAGAGGTGTGCCGAAGAGTTGTCACATAACACGGCATCTTGAGGAGCTCCACTGGCTGAAATGTCCAGAAAGGATACAATACAAGCTCTGCTGGACGGTCTTCAAGGCGTTGCATGGTATGGCACCAGCTTATATATCCGAACTCCGCATCAACGAGAACCTGAATGCCAGACAGTCTACATTGCGATCAGCTAAGACTTCTGCGATCGGTAGATTGACTGTGCCAAAACGCTGTCCTAGCACAAACTTTGACGACCGAGCCTTCGCGGTAGCCGGCCCTTCAGCCTGGAACTATCTTCCAGCAGACCTTAAGTGCATTGAGAATCAGTCAGAGTTTAAATCGAGACTCAAAACGCACTTTTCAAATTATCCTTTCCTGATATCAAG
>JAHDVF020001289.1:0-12030 GCA_022606425.2 Lepidostoma basale
TGCCAGGACAGAGAAGTATGGCGCTCCATCCTCTGCCTACCCCTCCGGGGAAATGACGTGATGGAGAGTAGTTATTACTGTATACGTTTTTTAGCTATCGATTCTCATGACATTTGATAGGTAGTTAGTTTATAACTAAAGACCGAATCTAATCCGGAATCTTCGGTGTAACAGTCATAGCTGTTACCACTCTACCACAAAGACCGTCGTGGTAGATTACTTCGACGTATAAAACCAACCTTGATATGGTTTATTTTCTAGAAATAACCATACAGACAGAAAATTGCCTTGGATGTGCTCAATGAAAATCTGACATGACCACCATAAATTATTTCGGACAAAAATTCACTTAAGATAAAGTCTTCATAGTCTCTCGGGTAAAGATGTATTAAACCACTAGTTAGGCTGCTGTGATGTTTTCCAAAATACTAGGCAGAAATGCTACCATCCATTATTTATTGTGAAAAAAATACATACCTCATTGATAGTCAAGTTCAATAAGTCGTTGTTAGGGGTGGCAACGAAGACGACATCGGTATGCACACCCGAGAAGAATGAATTCATCTAGACTGCACGGCCAACCCCAAGACAGACGACCCCCGGGCAGACCAACCAAGAGATGGGTCGGCCGCTGGCAATCGACGTCGTAGAATCCCTCTAGAAAAACACAAGGCCTACATTAAAAAGAAGAAAAAGATGTAACATCTAACCTTATTTTCCGTAATATCAAATTATTTGAAATCCGCACAGTTATTGGTTGTTTCTGCAGCACGCGCTAACATAACCTTCAAATTGGAATCACGTCTTCTGCGTATTTTGCACCTCATCTTTCAGTGCGGTCGTATATACTATTTTTTTAAGGTAGCATAGATATCCAAATGGTAGCACAGTACAAAACATATTAACTGTCAGAAATTAATACACGCAGGTTTCTCTATGGCAAACGACACCGCCTTTTGAACTCACTCATTACAGTGTTGCAAGTACTGCGTTTATTGTTACGTGCACTTTCTATGACTCGAATAAAATGACCGGCTTATTTACGTGTCGCGTTTTTAAATAAATACTACGTCATATAGTTAGGCCTACGCCGTGTATCAGGATATACTCGTAACAACGTGGCGGTCCATCATTCCTCTGTATACCTTCGATGAAACAGGGTGATTATTAACGATTATTTGTTTTCCTTGCTTATAATCAATGTAACTAATCCAAAAACGGATTTATTTTAACTAATTAACCACACTGAAAGATGAAGTGCAAAATAAAATCAAGTAAATCAAAGAATTCGCAGAAGACATGATTCTAATTTGAAGGTTATGTTAGTGCGTGCTGCAGAAACATCCAATAACTGTGCGGATTCCAAATAACTTGATATTACGAAAAAATAAGGTTAGATGATATGATGCATTTAATTAATCATCATGCCGTTTTCCTGAAGGGAAAGCCACAAAGAATGGACAATAACACTGTTCTTTCATAACGTACACATTTTGATTCCTCAACATTCATACATAGTGCCATGCATGCACGTCGATTTCTCCGACATTTAATATTTAGTTTGAACGTACTATCATATCGTTAACGAATATTTTTTCATCATTCTCACTTCTTTCATTATTTACGTATGTCTAAACCATCTTAATCTTCTTCTTTCTCCTCGTCTCTTTCTGGTTACTCGGTTTCGGGCTTTTATGGAATTCTTGGCATCATTCGCGCCAGGCGTTTCGTTGGTAAGCATCTTCTTTCGGGCCTATTGTATTTGTGTCCCTCTGGATATTCGTCAGATAGGTGATTTGGTTTCTTAACCACCCTAATAAAAATTCTTGAATTCATCATCTTCTTCTGGTGCCTTGTCGACGTTGGCGATCACTACAAGGAAGGCATCTCTGATTAGCGCCACTTAGAACAGATTCTCAACTCATTCCTGTCCATTCCAAACATTCCAAAACAACTAATAAACAAACTTCAATCTGCGTTCGATGCAGCAGCAAGGCAAAGGCATTCCAAAAAAGTCCCATATAACACAACATCTCAAAGAACTTCACTGGCTTAAAAGTTCAGAAAGAGTCCAGTATAAACTCTGCTGGACAGTCTTCAAAGCGCTACATGGAATGGCACCAAGTTGAACAATGATCAATCTGAACTCTGTATAACGGACAGCCTAAATTCAAGGAAATCCACACTTCGCTTGGCGAACTCCTCAGCAATAGGAAGATTAGTTGAGCAGAAGCGTTGCCCCAGTACAAATTTCGGGGATCGAGCGTTCGCGGTAGCCGGTCCATCAGCTTGGAACATCTCCCTTCACACCTTAGATGCATAAATGATCCGACAGATTTCAGATCTAAATTGAAAACCCGTCTTTTTCATATTTCATACCTAATTTAAACATTTATACTTTGTTCTACTATAATTTTTAAGCGGTTACATTTAGATTTTAGATTTAAAACACGTCTTAATGCACCTTTGTGGTGATTACATCACAAAAACGGCGCTTTAAAAGTTAGCATATTATTATTATTATTATTATTCTCTTATATTTCGTAGCAGCCGAAGGAGTTGGTATATTTCTCCCCTTAGCACATGATTATGATTAAATATAATAAAAACAGACGTTTTCATTCGTATTATTTAATGTGGAGTTTAACATCATTGTTCAAGAAACAAATTCAAAGGTATTTCTACACTCTGTAAAATTTTAAGGTATGGGCTCGTATTTGGATCGCATTGTGTCTTTATCAGACAGAATCCACGATGATCCGAATGCTTGCTTTTAAATCTGTCAAAATCTACAGGCCGTGTCGTTATTATCCCACGGGCACGGCTGGTTTAGGGTTCCAGATAATGATTCCAGGACAACGAGAAAAAACACTCAAACAGACGCCGATGCATCGACACTCGTCTATTTATCAAGTGGTAAAAAATTCCAAGGTTTTCAAAGGCCACCATCACGACTGTGGTTGTTGTTACCGTACGGGCTTCGCTGCCCACGATCGAGCGGTTTGTAATTGCTGAATTACTATTTCAATCCTATTTATCACGTATCGGGATAACATATGTGTGGTCTCTGTCTCAATTGTACCTTTCGTTGATTTTTCATAATTTCGTTTTTTTAGTTAATGATGAAAGTACAATAAATGCAGTAGAAATGAGATGCCCGAACGGATAGTGACGTCGAAAGAAGGGTTGGTGCGGGTAACAAAGTGAATGGAGCTTTAAAAATAGTTATTGGAAACAAGAATTTATCAATGAAAGCGAAAACGGCCGTTCACAATGGAGTTCTGGTCCCAACCTTAATGTATGGAAGCGAAGCATGGAACTGGCAAAAGAAGGATGAGAGTAGAATAAATGCGGTAGATGAGGTCCCTAAGACGTATGTGTGGTAGAACGATATACGACAGAATCTCAAATGCTGATATAAGAAAGGAATGTAGAGCGGAAGAAGGTATTATGAACAAAATTATGAAAGGATCGCTGCGCTGGTTCGGACATATGGAACGCATGGATCGAGAAAGAATGGTTAAGAAAGTATACGTTAATGATGTAAATGGGGTACGAAGTCGAGGCAGACCGAGGAAAACATGGCATGACCAAATTAATCAAATTTAAAAGGTTGGTCATGTTAGAAGTCGGAGGAATCGACGTGCGTGTATGACTCGTTGTATGAATGTGGAGGAAGCTAGAGAGGTTTGCCAGGATAGAGTAGTGTGGCGGTCCATTCTCTCTGCCTACCCCTGCGGGGAAACGGCGTGATGGTTTGTTGTTGTTGTTGTTGTTGTTATATATATATATATATATATATATATATATATATATATATATATATATATATATATATATATATATATATATATATATATATATATATATAACCTTATATATATATATATATAACTATATATATATATATATACGAGGTCTGTTCAAAAAGTATCGCGAATTTTGAATTTCCGCTGGCTACGTATATTTGATTTTTGATTTTTTTGTAGCGTTATGTTGGTACTCATGTCCCTTACTTATGCTGACAAGGTCGGCCATTTTGAATGTTTAGTTAATTTTTGACAGCTGTTTTGCTTGGATGTGTTTTGGCTCGTCTTCGATTTTTTGCCTATTCCAAAAAATGGATCAAAGAATCTGTATCAAATTTTGTGTGAAAAACAAAATAAAGTGCGCGGACGCATTTCGAATGTTGACTGTGGCATATGGTGAAGCTATCTTGGACCAAAGCAACGTTTATCGGTGGTACAAAATGTTCTCAGAGGGCCGAGAAGATATGAACGACGAAGAGCGTGCCGGACGCCCGAGCACGTTAACAACAGACGAAAACATTGATAAAGTGAAGAAAATAGTATTAGCCAATCGTCGAATCACCGTTAGAAAAGTTGCTGAGGACCTAAACATATCGATTGGCTCGTGCCATTCGATTTTAACCGATGATTTGGGCATGAGTCGGGTCGCCGCGAAATTCGTGCCAAAATTGCTCAATTTCGACCAAAAACAGCATCGCGTTAACATTGCTCAGGAGATGTTGGACTCGGTCCGTGACGACCCAAATGTGCTCCAGAGGGTCATAACTGGTGACGAATCATGGGTTTATGATTATGACGTGGAAACCAAAACTCAATCATCCCAATGGAAGCTGCCGCATGAGCCAAGACCAAAAAAAGCGCGCCAAGTTCGGTCGAACGTGAAGGTTTTGCTCACAGTTTTCTTCGATTGCAGGGGCGTGGTGCATCATGAGTTCTTGCCACAGGGTAGTACGATCAATAAGGAATATTACCTGCAAGTTATGCGCAATTTGCGCGAAGCAATCGGCCAAAATTTTGATTTGGCCAAAACAACACAGTAATGGTGCCGCAGCCACCGTATTCCCCAGACCTGGCCCCCTGTGACTTTTTCCTGTTTCCAAAACTGAAGAGGCCCATGAAAGGACGACGCTACGCCACGATTGAGGAGATAAAGACGGCATCGAAGGAGGAGCTGAACAAGATCACAAAAAATGATTTTTTTAAGTGCTTCGAGGATTGGAAAAAACGTTGGCATAAATGTATTTTATCCGAGGGGAATTACTTTGAAGGGGACAAAATAGATATTCATGAATAAATAAATACTTTTTGAAAAAATATAAAATTCGTGATACTTTTTGAACAGACCTCGGCCTTATATATATATATATATATATATATATATATATATATATATATATATATATATATATATATATATATATATATATATATATATATATATATATATATATATGCTGCTCATATATATATATATATATATATATATATATATATATATATATATATATATATATATATATATATATATATATATATATATATATATATATATATATATATATATATATATATATATATAGCATATATATATATATATATATATATATATATATATATATATATATATATATATATATATATATATATATATATATATATATATATTTATATATATATATATATATAAATATATATATATATATATATATATAAACTATCTTTCACTGCTATATATATATATATAATATAAGTACAAAACTGATCACGACAATTAAGTCGCTATACACGGAAAGCACTGCTAGTGTCAGAGTAAATGGAGATCTTACAGCCTGGTTTGATATCAATAAAGGTGTCAAACAAGGTTGCGTAATGTCCCCGTGGTTATTTAATCTGTATATGGACAATTGTATGAGAGAGATGAAAGGGTTGGATGTAGGTGCCAAAATGAGCGGAGTGTCAGTAAGCTGTCTCTTGTATGCGGATGACGCTGTCTTACTTGCTGACAACGAGCATGAACCACAAGTCCTGGTGAATTGTATGTATGAGGTATGCATGCGAAATGATCTGATGATGAATGTTAATAAGTCCAAGGTAATGATTTTTGAAAAGGAAGAAACCATGACAGTCTGCAACATTAGCGTGAATGGTGAAAATTTGGAACAAGTAGTTGAGTTCGTGTATTTAGGTAGTATGTTTACAAGAGATGGGCGAGTGGAGAGGGATATTGAAAGAAGAGGGTTGGGGCAGGCAACAAAGTGAATGGTGCACTTAAAGTTGTCATCGCAAAAAACCTATCCAAAAAAGCTAGAATGGCAGTGCACAATGGTGTTCTTCCTACCGACCCTCGTAACATGGAGCGAGCATGGGAGCAGCAAGGAAGGATGAAAGTAGAATTAAATGCAGTAGAAATGAGATCTCTCTTAGACAGATATTGTGGTTACTCTGTGTATGATAGAGTGTCGAATGAAAACATAAGAAGTGAATGCTGTGCGAATGATGGTGTTATGAACAAAATAATGAAAGGATCATTAAGATGGTTTGGACATATGGAAAGAATGAATGAATGAAGAAAGAATGGTAAAAAAATTATATGTTAATGATGTAAATGGTACCAGAAATAGGGGAAGACCAAGGAAAACGTGGCACGATCAAATAAATCAAATATTGAATGTCGGCGATGTGAGGAGTCAGAGAAATCGACGCGCGTGCATGACACGATGTATGAATGTTGAGGAAGCGAGAGAAATATGTCAGGAAAGAAAGGTGTGGCAGTCCATTCTTTCTGCCTACCCCTTCGGGGAGACGGCGTGATGGTTAGTTAGTTAGTTAGTTATATATATATATATATTTTAAACATATATATATATTTATATATATATATATATATATATATACTATATACTATATATATATATATATATATATATATATATATATATATATATATATATATATATATATATATCTTTCTGCTATGCTGCTATATATATATATATATATATATATATATATATATATATATATATATATGCCTATATATATATATATATATATAACTGCTATGCTGCTATCTTATATATATATATATATATATATATATACAGATATATAAAGCGAAGTTGTGTTAGTTACACCATGTATAACTCAAGAACGGCTGGACCGATTTTGATGATATTTAATTTATTGGTTTGTCTCCGCCCAGAACAGCAGAATAACTGTTAAAATATCGGAAAAAATACGAATTTTTTTTTATGAACATTACGTTTTGTATGGAATGCTTTTCATTTAGATTTTTACACGTTTGTTGAACTTTATTTATTTTGAGTATTCACTGTAACTTATAAAAAAAAAAACTGAATTTAATTGAGCTAATAAGTTAACACAACATCTTTTGATTCTGAGGCGGTACGAAGTTCGCCGGGTCAGCTAGTATGTAATAAACCAATTAGAAAAAGGATAAACGCTACAACGTCAAATCCTGTTGTAACTCAACATTCGAATAACGTGGCACACACATTATTAGATTTTTTCGAGTAAGAACACGGCCGTCTTTTAGTTATTTACCAAATATGTTAATAGATATGTTTTCCCACAACTTTCCTTGGCATATATTTTCATTCACAGCCCTGCCTGTTTACAAATTTTAATGTATTCTTCCCTCATCCGTTCGTTCTACATACACAAATTGTCTTAATGAACCTTCAATTATTTTATTCATACCGCTTTCATTCGCACTGAATTCATTACACATATCTCCATTTGGTTATTTATTGTTTCTGGAACAATGATGTAAAACTCCATATTAAGTAAATAATACGAATGAAAAGTCTGTCTTCTGAATAAATTGAACTATAAAACTCCTAGAAGAACACAATTTCGCTTGTGTAACATCTCCATTTTGCTTTTTGGAATATGTTAATAAATATTTTAAGGTATTTTATTATCATTATTATATTTGACTGTGGGGTTTGTTCAAATTATCCCCTTTTTAAAGAGTTAAAACTGTGGCCATAATAATATTTTTTTAAAAATGAAATACTACATTGTTTTTTCCACTTTTGAGTCTATTCTTCTTGACATGTTTCTAAGGTTTTACACATACTTTAGTTTTTATCGTTCTTCCGTGATGAATGCGTGAAGCCTTCGAAATTTGTCGAGAAAATTAAACTCAAAAGTTGAAAAAACAGTGTTTTAATTCTTAAAAAATACCTTTCTCGTGTTTATTATTTATTGTTTTTTGAACAATGATGTTAAACTCCACATTAAATCATTAATACGAATGAAAACGTCTGTTTCTAGAAGTTTTATTAAATTTTGTGTGAATGACATGTTTCGCCCGTGTAAGGCATTATCAAAGTTGTTGTTGCTAATAGTTTTATTCGTGTTTGTTCCAGTCGCCCCGGCTATGACAGCGAGAGCGTTGAAGACTCCTCAGACGACTCGACGGCCACAGATGAAGCTATCTTCAAAGGCAGTTCTGGGAGGAAGCTGATAAACAAGGGAAGATGGAGCAAAGATGAGGTATGCTTTCCGACATTCAATTTGATACACAGACAGTACTGTGTTTGTTTACTATACGGCTCCGAAACACGGCCACCATGCAGTAGGGCATATTCGCAGTCTGGAATTATGGAATTATTCCAACAGCGTTAAGAGATCCCATTGACCTATCTGTCGATGCCGGCGAGCCTGGCGAAACCGGTCACTGTCGATATAAAGACAAAAGTGGAAGTAGTTCTTAACCTTTGGACTAGAAAACTAACTAATTAACCATCACGCCGTCTCCCCAAAAGGGTAGGCAGAATGAATGGACTGCCACATTTTTCTTTCCTGATATGTTTCTCTCGCTTCCTCAACATTCATACGTCGTGTCATGCACGCGCGTCGATTTCTCTGACTCTTCACACGGCCGACATTCAATATTTGATTTATTTGACATATTTGGATTTGGATCTTCTTACTAACAGATGTTCAGTTAAATGACTATTCCTCTTACGTCTGTAGAAAACACGAGGATATCACGAGACATGCCAACCATCGTGGCAGAGTGGCAAGGGCTCTGACTGCCATACCGAAGGTATGCCATACCGGGTTCGATTCCCGACGATGGCAGTGTGATTGTCACACTGTCTTTCGTCTAATGATGATGATGATTTGTATAGCGCCATTTTTGTGAGAGATTCACTTCAAGGGCGCTCAACGTCCGGAGCGCTTCTCTTAAAAAGAAAAGTTTTAAAAGAGCTTCTGAACACTCCTTCGTCGTGAGAGATTCACTTCAATGGCACTCAACGTCCGGAAAACTTCTCTTAAAAAAAAAAGTTTTAAGAGAGCTTCTGAACACTCCTTCGTCGTCTTGATTGCGGATATTGTAGGGCAGCCTGTTCCACGCCGTCGGTCCCGCGATGACAAAAGCGCGATCTGCGAAGTTTGAAGCTCCTTGGCGCCGCGGGACGAGAAGTTTGTGTGTTGCTGTGTGTTGTTCGTGTGTTGAGGATCGTAGAGTTGACTGCCGAGGGTTCAAATCTATCAGTTTGCAAAGTTCTGTGAGGTAGTGGTGTAGAATGTACGTGACAGTAAAATTGTGATAGATTAGCTATTTATCACATGTCATGAGAATCAAAATAATAGCTAAAAAAAATGTATACAGTTATTGAGTTCAGAGGCCCTGTACCTAAGATTTCAGAGAATATATATAGGAAGATCAAGGAAACATTTAACCTACCGTTAAAATATACGAAATTTGACGTCATTATTCAAGCATCAATACATAATAATTCGGGGCAATGAATTCAGCTTTCAATCAAAATGTCATGACTCATTCCTTCCTCTTTGTTGGACTTGAAATTGTTTGTGAACTATTAAAATTACTGTACCCCAATAAACTTATTAACCAACCGACATGCCGTTTCCCGGAGGCGTAGGAAGAGAGGATGGACCACCACACTTTTCGATTCTGACATACCTCTCGCGCATCTTCTACATTCATACACCGTGACACGAATGCTCATCGATTGTTCCGATTTCGAACAATGTCGCCTTTTAGTAATTGATGGTCATGCCACGCTTTCCTTGATCTTCCTCGACTCATTTTCCACTCACACTTATTGTATATATCTTTTAAACCATTCTTCCCCTATCCATTCGTCCATTTGCTAAACCATCTTGACCCTTTCTTGATTTTATTTAGGACGCATTCATCCGCTTTACATTCCTTTTTTTTTTTAATTTTTATACTTCTCGTTTAAACACACATTCTTCTTAGTGGTCTCATTTAAACAGCATTTATATTACTTCATCCTTCCTCTGCCAACTCCAAGCTTTACTTCCATACATAAGGGTCGGCACTAGAGCTCCATTGTGCACTGCCATCTTTGCGTCAGTCGATATATTTCTATAGAATGGTTTGGACATAAGAAATGAATGTAGAGAAGAAGGGTTAAAAAGATATAATAATAAAAAGTGTGAATGGAAAAATATGATTCCTTTTTTTTTTTTTTTTCATTTTTAGATAAACTTAAGGCATTAATTAACACGGTGTAATTCCATAATGACGAATTTTTATGAATTAAAACACTGTTTTTTCCACTTTTGGGTATTCGTTATTGTTATCTTATTTATACACACATTCTTGTTAGTGATCTCATTTCTACCCCATTTGTCTTACTCTTATCCTTTTTCTGTCAACTCCAATCTTCACTTCCGTACATAAGGGTCGGAACTCTAGCGGGTTTCCAGAAAACGGTATAACATGATTTGATCTCCGTGAAAGCCTGGGTTAGTTTCCCCTTACTTTAGATATGCCAAGGAATGCTCTTGTAATATTATTTATGTTCCCATCCCAATTTATGATCTTAAATACTTCCGTCTTTAATTCCAGACTCGGCTCTCTGCACCCTTTATTTTTTATATTCCCCCCTTTGTTAAAATAGAGTTTCGTGTATTGTTATAAAAGGCGTTAGGGTTGGTCGTATAACATGATTCACGCATCGGACCGAAAGGAGAATTGGATTATTACCATTTGTACATACTATATGTACATCTGTTTTTATGATTATTTTTGTTTTCATTTGTTACACAACTATAAACACTTAAACATGCGTGTATTGGATTTATATCATATTATCCAGACGCTAGGACGCATCGGACCCTAAAAGGTCCTAAAAATACGGTAAATATGTGTGATTACCCATTTAATTTATTACACAAATTAGAATACCGAACGATGAAATAAGAAAGAAATGTAAGGCAGATGACTGCATCATGGATAAAATTAATAAAGGATCCCTGAGATGGTTTGGACATATGGAACGAATGGATGAGAGTAGAATGGTTAAAAAATTGTACAAAAGCAGCGTGAATGGAAAAAGAAGCCGAGGACGGCCGAGGAAAACATGGCCAAATTAATCAATTACTAAAAGGCGGTCACATTCGAAGTCGGAATAATCGATGTGCGTGCATGGTACGATGTATGAATGTAGAGGAATCGCGAGAGGTATGCCAGGACAGAGCATTGTGGCGATCCATCCTCTCTGCCTACCCCTTCGAGGAAATGGCGTGATGGTTAGTTAGTTAGTCACAAATTACCGTTTCAACCCGTGTTTGTTCAATAGACCATTTCATATATTTTTTCTAGTATATTATTCTTATATACAAACAAACAAACGATCACGCCGTTTCCACAGAAGAGTAGACAGAGAATGGACCGCCACACTACTTTATCCTGATACACCTCTCTAGTTTCCTCCACATTAATACAGCAAGTCTTACACACGCACGTCGATTCATTCGACTTATAACATGGACGACCTTTAAAATTTTATTAATTGGGTCATCCTTTCAGGTCTTTCATACACTTGCCAATAGATGCCTTAAAAATGAATTTTGTAATGTCTGTTGATAAAATAAACTGATTTGATTGATTTGATATAGATTAAACAACCACGGGATATTACGCAATCCTGTTTGACACCTTTGTTGAGATCAAACCAGGCTGTAAGATCCATAAGTAAGTATCTATAATAAGGGGATGATATTATAGAAACTTGAAGGAAAAACAATGTTTTAAGCTATAGTTTATTCACTTTAGGGAGATTATTTGCAATTGTGTAAGTTACATCTCCTATATTGGCTATAGAGCGCTATCTGATTGGTTTCTGGGTCGTATTAGGCGCGTTGTACGGCATTAGCTTCTAAAATACTCGGTGATTAGAAAATTACTACT